>JACXGK010000075.1:82147-178394 GCA_016801125.1 Novumbra hubbsi
GGGGGGGGGGGGGGGGGGGGGGGGGGGGCTGGAGTTGGGAGAAGTACATGAACTCACAGTTTTCATTGTATTCACTGGATCTACTTCATTTTATGTTTGAATCCTGCTACTCGAATCCCCCTTTCACATCTTCCTCCTCCCTCTCTAGTTCCATTTAAACTCCTTCTCTCACTATCACTTTCTGAATACTGTTATTGGGGCACAATGTCTATTACCAAAAGAACAGTTTCAACTAAGAGAGGGATGTGCAACCCTAGCCTAAGGTTTCATTCTGACGATGGAAATGATTGTAGGATAGAGAAGGATAGAGTGCAAGGTCGGTGGGAAGAAAAAAGCAGATGACCACAATAGGCACAGTGACAGATGTGAATGGATCATACACCCCTACATCATCCTTCTGGTAGCATAACCCACCTAGGCAGTGATAATGAAATATAGACTCTTCCTGCCACAGCTGAGGGGGAGGAGGGACTATTGTCATAGCAGCTATTTGCTTCAAACCCTTGATTTTGTGGGCCAGTCCGAAGCCGTTTACCTAAACTTGCTAAGTGACTTTACCACCTTTAAAAAATCACAGCAGGTAAAAAGTAGTAACTTTATTTAGAATAGCAGCTATTTATCGGTCATGTTTCCAACGTGATTCAGAAGCATGCATCTGTTTAGTGTATGCATTTTTACAAACTCATAAACTACCGGTGAATTCTGAGGTGGTGCCATTGAACAACCTCCATCGTATGTGAATGACTGTCCTAATGCAGTTGTCAGTGGTAATGTCTGTCTGTGCGCACATGCGTGCCGTTGGGGGATTGTGTGTGATCCCGCTCCTGAACTTGAGCCACGCCCATTAGAGAGGATTGTCAGCTCAACACTTGCATAACTTTACTTGAAACCCAAATACGAAACATATCAAGAGAGAAGCCGAGTAAAGCCAGAAACCCAGCTGTCACGTATTCTCTCTTTACCCCGTGTCTTCCTCCCCGTCTCCTAGACCCCTCTCCTTCTCTCCCTCCACACATTTTTTGAGGAAGAAGCTCTTTTTGCATCCCTGTTCTTGTGTTTTTCTAACATATTGTTTGAAGTTGAATTCTAATGCATGCATGGGACAAAAAAAGTAAAAAGATGCAACTTATTTGTGAATGGCCAGAATGAAGTAACTCTTTTCGCCAACAATCTCTGTCTTCCTCTTTCTCTTTCAGCCAGTGGTGAGAGCATTGGGGGGTGGGGGAATATGCAAAGTAAAACAAATACTTTTAAAAAAAAGAAAACAATATTTTTTCTATACAGCTGATTTATGTTCCTTTGTTTAATTGTTTTGTTTTGTGTGGCTTGACTGAATTGGTAGGCTATGCGTATTGCTCTTGAAAGGAACTGGAAGGTGAACTAGGCTCAGTTTCATGAGTCCGATATCTTCACTGCTACACATAAAACAGTCTGGTAGATCTCAGCAGTGCCAGTATTATTTTACCAGTCTGTCCCTTCCGTTACATTTTTACATGTCCACCTGTCCTTAACATCTTTACATCTTCATCCATGGACCAACACATCATGCGGCCTGTCACATCAAATTGTATCTATCTGTCTGTATTTATTTTTCCCTTTGAATTCAATTTTTCATCAAATTTTGTGGTTTGATTGCTGATTTGTGTTGTACATTTTTACATTCAAAAAAGTACATTGCACTACGAGCGGCAGAACACCTAGCATCTCTATTCATCCTCTCAACTGTTATACTATGACTACATCGCCACCAGCAAGCAAGGCACTTGGTGTTGCCGTGCAACTATCCCATCAGTGGCAGAAAGAGAGGGAAGACAGAGATGAAGGAATAGACAGTTACTACAACAACACTTAACGGGGTTTATGCTATAAAGACAGATGTTGGATACAATTTTAATGTCATAACACAGGAAAATAACAAAAAAGAATCAAGAACTGTATAAAATATATTTCAATGGAATGTTTATTATTTACCTTTTATATTTTTGAAACATGTAAAAAAAAAAGATTAATAAAGAGTAAACAAGTTTGTGAAAAAAGAGACTTAAAACAGTTCTATTATAAAAAGTATGAAAGTTTGAAAGTGAATGCTAATTAAACTAAACAACTCTTCTCCTTTACAGATAGGTAAATAAAACAAGAATAATAAAATGGTGAAAAAAACCACAAAATTTACTGGAATAACAAACAAATCCAATTTAAAGAGAAAACTTTAAAAACTCAATAAAAATATTAAAAGCTTATGCCAAAACTTTCATTTGTGTCCCGTGCATTTTTTTGTACACATAAACTCTATGCTCACTGATGGATTTGACTGACTAATTACCAGGATATTAAATAATAATGCCTCACACCTACAGCATCAAAGCCCTCAGTCTAATCCAATTCACTGCTACTGTACATTTGCATTGCAGCTATGGGTTGTAACATTTCATAATGTTCTGTGTGGTGTGTTGAATTAATGAAACATGCACAGCAAATAATGTTTTAACAAAGGTGAGTGTTGAGTGTTGTGCACATATACCCACGTTTTCTAGTAAAGACATGGTGTAATCAAGGTGATATTTTAAAGATGATTCGTGCACCTCATCATAATCTCATTTATTTTGTTAATTTAATAAAATATGCTATTTTTAAATGAACACACTAAAGTCCAAAAGTTGTTACACATAATACATTTACCCCCCCAAAACAATATATGTTTTATAGTATAAATGATTATATAGATCACTACATCCTTCATTGTAAAACCCATGCCATTGCATTATCTGCCTGTGTCCTAGGCCTTGACGGGTATCAGTGTCAGGCACAGGTACTCGCAGGATATCATCAAACACTGTGAGAATGTATTGTTCTTTGCTCTTACACTGGTTTTAAGGGCAGTAGAGTGATTATCACTGTTATAGTTCGACACAGTGTTACAGGGTTTTACAGTAAAGCATCCCATATCTCATGTATTCAAGTTTCAAGTCAGAAGGTAGGCAATGCATTGACTAGGTTAAGAGTGTATGTGTGCTACTACATTTATGAGAACAAGTAGCATAAAATCTGCTATAGTAAAGACATTTTGTTGGTCCTCAAATGTAAGAGAAATAGGCTATTTGGGGTTAGGGTTAGTTCTGGGTTAGAGGTTGGGGAAAAAATATTAATCTTATGGGAACAAAGTCCTCACAAGTAAATGAATGCAAGCATGTGCGTGTTCTCATTGTGAGAACCAGAAAACCTCTGAAGTATTAATAAGCGTAATAAACCAGAGTAATACTAATTTGGGCTTAGGGAAAATATTTGTATTTGTTTTTAATAAAATATATTGTTATTCTGCAATTGGTCCTTACTACATACAGTGCATCCGGAAAGTATTCACAGCGCTTCACTTTTTCCTCATTTTGTTATGTAACAGCCTTATTCCAAAATGAATCAAATTCATTTTCCCCCTAAAAATTCTACACACAATACCCCATAATGATAATGTCAAAAACATTTTGTGAATTTTTTGCAAATCTATTAAAAATAAAAAAACAATTGAATTTAATGTACATACGTATTCACAGCCTTTGCCATTACACTCACAGTCTAGCTCAGGTGCATCCTGTTTCCACCGATCATCCTTGAGATGTGTATACAACTTGATTGGAGTCCACCTGTGGTAAATTCAGTTGATTGGAAATGATTTGGAAAGGCACACACTTGTCTATATAAGGTCCCACAGTTGACAGTGCATGTCAGAGCACAAACTAAGCCATGAAATCCAAGGACTTGTCTGTAGATTTCTGAGACGGGATTGTATTGAGGCACAGATCTGGGGAAGGACACAGAAAAATGTCTGCCGCATAGAAGATCCTAATGAGCAAATTGGACTCCATCATCCATAAAAAGTTGAGAACCACCAGGACACTTACTAGAGTTGGCCGCCCGGCCAAACTGAGGGATCAGGGGAGAAGGGCCTTAGTCAGGGTGGTGACCAAGAACCTGATGGTCACTCTGCCAGAGCTCCAGCGTTGCTCTGTGAAGAGAACCTTCCAGAAGGACAACCATCTCTGCAGCACTCCACCAATCAGGCCTGCATGGTAGAGTGGCCAGACGGAAGCCACTCTTCAGTACAAGGCACATGGCAGCCTGCCTGTAGTTTGCCAAAAGACACCTGAAGGACTCTCAGACCATGATAAACAGAGTTCTCTGGTCTGATGAAACAAAGATTGAACTCTTTGGCCTGAATGCCAAGCACCATGTCTGGAGGAAACCAGGCACCACTCATAACCTGGCCAACACCATCACTACAGTGAAGCATGGTGGTGGCAGCATCATGCTGTGGGGATGTTTTTCAGCGTCAGGAACTGGGAGACTAGTCAGGATCAAGAGAAAGATTAATGCAGCAATGTTCAGAGACATCCTTGATGGAAACCTGCTCCAGAGCGCTATGGACCTCAGACTGGTGCGAAGGTTCGTCTTCCAACAGGACAACAATCTTAAGCACACCGCCAAGATAACACAGAAGTCTTCGGGACAACTCTGTGAATGTCCTTGAGTGGCCCAGCCAGAGCCCAGACTTGAACCCGATTGAAATTCTCAGAAGATCTGAAAATGGCTGTGCACTGACACTCCCCATCCAACCTGATGGACCTTGAGAGGTCCTGCAAAGAATGGGAGAAACTGTCCAAAAATAGTTGTGCCAAGCTTGTAGCATCATACTCAAATATACTTGAGCTGTAATTGCTCCCAAAGGTGGTCCAATAAAGTATTGAGCAAAGACTGTGAATACATATGCACGTTTATATTTTCATTCTAAATTATTGCTAATCTATTAACATAAAAAAGCAATATAAATATGAATTCAAATAAAAAACAGAGTACTACTAATATCCTGGGTCTATTTGAGCATTTTTGTTTCTGAAGTAAGCGCCTTTGCTTTGCCAGTTAAATAGAACAGTTTCCCTGAGATTCAAACATTAAAGGGCACATAATGCAAACCAATTCTATGAGTAGAGTTGAGCAGTATGATGGAAATTCAGTACACCGCCTATCCAGTGGCAATTCAAAGCATCATGGGTGCCACAGTCTGTAAATAAAATAGAGCAACATGCAGTGCACAAAAACTTGAGACAGAATTTCCTTAGAAAACGATGTGGTGCACAATACATCGGGTGGTGGTCTCGAGCTATCGATATCTGCATGTTAACACAAATAAATAATCTGTTATTTAGAAATGGATTCTAATGCAAACAAGCCCTTAGACTCCAGTCCATCAGACATATTAATTACACATTTATTTCTGCCAATGGAAGATAGCTATGATGACATTTGCATAAACATTTGCAAATGCATGTTAATATTAAACAATACATGTATTTGTGCTCCAGTATAATCCATATTACCCTAAGTGTGATAAATAGAATTCAGAACCGTTAAGTTTTCTTATTTTGTAAGAAATTGGTAATGTTGAAAAATACATTCTTGTGACATCCATACAAGTTTGTGTTTGTGTGTGTCAGGTTCTACGGAATAGTTTCCAAGAAAAAACCCCACCCAACAGAAAACCTCCAATAAAGAACCATAGGGTCCCTGAGGTCCGGCCCATAGAGTCCTTACGGTTCACCTGAGCACATGCCAGCTCTGAGAAGCTGTTTATCTGGGAGGAGGGAGAAGGAGAGTGGGAAAGATGGAGTAAAGATGTAAAAAGTAAGGGTAAACGATAAACATCTGTGACACATGTCAGTTCAGTTCTCTAACATCACTTAACATAACAAACTATTCATTACAACCTAAACCACCTTTCAGAAGTCTTAGAACACCTCTTTCTTTCTAATGGAAGTTAATTACGCCTTAAAAGTTGATACAAACATTTGACAGTCGGGGTGAGGGGGGCCATCCATAGGTGAGGTCTTCTTCTGCTTACCAGGTATTTTGTCATTGCAGAGTTATTCTTAATGTGCAGTTGATTTTAGATTTTAACTTACATAAACGAAAAGAAAATACAAAAGACTAATAAGTGGTGTTATCCCTATTCCCCCTTATTTTGGTTCTTTTTAAACGGTTGTGCCCCTGACAGTTTTCATCAGTGGAGGATTTGGCTAACAAAGTAACAAGCACAAGTGTCTATCGGTTTTCCAATCTCATTTGTTGTCATGGAAATACCTCTCTAAAAGTTTCCATTTCTGGTTTATTTTCCTTTTGGGAGGTGTAACTGCCAATTATGACAGAGGACCGGTTACGACAGTTGGGCAAGTACAGTAAGCTGTAAAACGACACCATGTGGACTCCAGGAGGACCTCAGAGGAATTCAGGGTGATGGCCCATGCCATTAGCGCTCAGGAGAAGATGATATTGATAGATTCCCATTTAAAATCAAATGAAGAGCCATTCAAGTCAGGGGAGATTTGTTTCTTTCTAGCATCCAAGAGTCCAAGATGTTGACCTTCCATAGTTCTTACATGTTCTTCTCCAAACAATCTCCTGGTAATCTCCCAAGACTATAGGTTTAAAACAACCTTTTATGTCAGAATGCATAGGATGGGGTCAAAGGTAATAGCCAATCAGTACACAAGGTCCACCCCACAACAAACCCCAGATGGCCTGCTCCTGATCATAAAAAACAATTACAACACATAGACAACCCCCTTAGGAGGCATGGGCAACCCCCTTAAATGTCCACATTCTGTCCACGGTTCTTTGTTCTAATCATAAATTGTATCAAACTACCATTCCATATTCCCACAAGGCGCAGGCAAACACACACTCACTCTGGAGTAGACATCCTCCAGAGGTTCAACTGTTCACGGGTAACTCAGGATATATCTTGGATATAAATACGGCCCCACATGTAATCAATGCCAGAGTGAAGCCTCCATAACCCTCACGTTCCCTGTTTCAGAGAATTTCATCTCTGATTCCACCTCGGTGGACACCTCCGATTCAGGGCTGGCAGCCGTCCTGGCACAAGGCATGGGTGAAGCTAAGAGGCCAATTCTCTACATTAACAGGAAGCACAGCAACCTGGAAAGAGGTTATGCTGCTATAGAGAAATTACCACGCCACTCATTTTATCGCTAGATGGTTCTTAGCAATGCAAATTCTCTCTTATGGTGTCATCCACAGGGCTGGTTTCAGGCACAGCAAAGCCATCTCGTTATCCAACATGACCAGGTTTGCACATTTGGCGAGTGGCCCTCTGGGGTGGTCCTTGAGGGGGAGGTGTGTGACAGTTCTGCTGCCACACCAAGTTTGAGACCCAGCAGCAGCCCAGCCCGGCACTTGAGTAACGGGCAAGCAGACACAACCGATGGCACCTGGGGGGTTATCATTTAATTTCATCTATCATCTTGCCCTATTCCCTATAAAGCAGATGCTAGCTTCACAAATTGAGGAGTTTGGAAATGACACACGTGACCTCTGTGTGGGAAAGGAGCGCACAGTGGATCCCTGCTGCAACAGAGGGAATAAGATCCCAGCAAGACTATACACAAGGAGCACAAAACATTTTAATAATGTGTATCTGTATACACATATCTTTGTATCTTTTGTATGTTTTTCCCCCTTATCGTTTACAATTTATTCAGATTTTGCCTCATGATAATCAGCTTTATTTGCATATGCACACTTATAATAATAAATTGCTGCAAAGTTAATTGTCTACATACTTTTAGCACTTTAAAATGTACTGTAGTTTATATGTGGATAATCAGTGTAGGTCCACTTTTACCATATAGTCACTGTTTTATTTAATTTCCAAAATGATGGATTACAGTGCCCAAAAAAGAACAACGACCCACTTTTCAAATAACGTATATTAAGAGTTGTTCATCTACATCTTACCCATCCTCCATTCTCCTGGACCCAGCTCAGTAATTTGTTTTTGAAGTACTCCAAAGTCCACGTCAAAATGTCCTTCACACACAGGGGCAAATGAGCAGTCACCACCTAAACGAGATGAAAAAAAGAGTTTCACACCCACAAGCACAAATACACACACATTGTACAGTCAAACCAGTAACAATGACAGGAAAAAATAAGACTTACTTTGACAGCCAACTCCCCTGCTAAACAGAACAGCACAACTATTCTCCCCCAGGTGATGCGACCATCATCAAAAACTTTTTCTACCACCTTCCAGTAGCTGGTCTTGTTGATGACTTGCTCTTTCAATCCATCTAATATTCTGTTGGACAGTTGGAGCGACCATAGATGAAAATTAGACCACAGAATTACACACTCTGTAAAA
Source organism: Novumbra hubbsi (assembly GCA_016801125.1). Lineage (NCBI taxonomy): Eukaryota > Metazoa > Chordata > Actinopteri > Esociformes > Umbridae > Novumbra > Novumbra hubbsi. Next base: position 90,360 of record JACXGK010000075.1, read on the forward strand.
TATAAAAATGTTTGTGTTGATATGTTATTTTCATCCATAATATAGAATAAGAATTTTGGGCACAATGGTTGCAGTAGGTGTATTCTTTAATAGTAAGAATTAAGTCAGCATGAGTGGTTTGCATCTGACATTTCTTGCCTTTTCCAATTCAATGTAACAAATAATGTTTGGGATACAGAAAAATGTTTATTACTCATTTGAACTAGGGGTGGAGGGTATGAAATGTTTAAAAATATACCGGTATGAATTTGGCCTACAGTAAGGATTTTGTCTATACCGTGCTTAAAGTTAGCACTGAAAAACAGACATCACTTTATCAGTTCTTTTCCAAAGGCTGTCCTTACGACAAAAAAAGTCTGCGGTGGACCAACATAACGAATGCCGTTACTGTGTTCTTGTGTAAGGACATGGTTTTCAAACAGTTGATAGAAGGGGCTTAAAACACATGATCAGAGCACTGGATTCAAGATACGTGGTACCTGGCCGCAAGCACTTCGGACAAATTGAAATTCCCAAACTAGACAGTAAGGTCTGTGAGGAAGAAAAGCTCTGTCAAATTGAACACTACGCAACTACCACTGACTTGTGGTCAAGTCGTACCATGGAGCCTTACATAAGTCAACACGTCCATTTCATAAATGATGAGTGGGAGTTGTGTGGCAAATGTATACAGGCATCATATCTCCCTGATGCCCACACTGCAGAGTTGATAACCCAAGATTTGAGGGAAGCGCTGGAATCATGGATGCTTCAAGAACCGCAAATATGAGTAACCACCGACCATGGCGCAAACGTTGTCTAAGCAATGGCACTTAACGACTGGACAAGACTGCAGTGCTTCGGCCACAGGCTTCACCTCAAAACTACATTTTCTTTCCAGGTGTAACGTTATCTTAGTGTATGTTTTGATGTGCTCATTTAGTTTCCAATATAATGGTAGTCAGGCTATTAATCTTTTTCTTAAATCTAGCACAGTTCGCACACGCATATAGAATCATGAATATTAATTCATTATTCTACAGAGATAAGTGTCAAAACACCCATGGTTGAACGTGCATTTGGAAAATTGTGGGTGCTTTTCCCGCATATGGAAAAGAAAGAGAGAAATGGCTGCGGCCCAGGCTTCTCACCACCTCATCACTGAAACAGCAACCAGATGGGGGTCTCGACAGAAAATTATCCAGAGGGTGATTGAACAGGAGAAGGCCATATCTCAGGTCTGATAAGAAAGCTAGGCATCTGGCACCGTCATGTCTAAGAGATGTATGTTTTGGAATCAGTGAGCAAGACCCTCAGCCCCCTGATGGACTTCACAGATGCACTGTCCGGGGAAGAATACGTCAGTGTGTCATACCTCAAACCTGTGCTCCATCTCTTCAATACCACTATTCTGACTCCAGCTCAAAATGACATCGAACTGACAAAGGACATGAAGATGGCCATCGTCAAGTATTAAAATGAGAGATACTCTGACCCTGCATCAGATGCCTATTCTTGCAATAGTGTATTTTGAGTTTCATTGTGTTTCAATTAGTTGGGGAAAAGAAGTTTCCAGTCCTGCTGTACTCACTTAGTGCAGCTAGATTTAATAATATTTTCTACGTTTTTTTCAGTGTTGGAAGTACCTTGAAAAGGTTTTGTATGTCAGACTGGCAGGTAACAGGGAGAAGGACCCAAACGCGTGACGAGGAGCACGGAGAATAAACGGGATATGTTAAAGCAGGCAAGATGGGGAGAAAAAAAACACGGACTGAAAAAACAACGGGAAAACACATGCAGAAACAACTCTGAGCAAGGCCATAAGAAAACGCACTGTAGCATGGCCCAAACAAGACTAAGTAATTGTGTTGAACTGGCAAAGCAAAAGGGGAAATCAGGGGTTGAAATAGTGTGGTGCTGATGAGAGGATTGCTGGCAGGTGTGTGTAATGGGTAGGTGGGTGATAATATGGGAAATTACATGCATAAATCCAGAGCGCTACCAGGGGAACAAAACAAACGGGGAAAAAGGACAAACCCGGACCAAGACTAGGCCTGGGCTATGACATTGTATTTTTTATATTAATGCAGATTTGCTAAAAATATTGTTATTAAGATTGTATTAATAGCTGACATGCAGTTGCCGTAACTGTGTTTTATCCCTTTAAATGCAATTTAAGAAAAACTAATATACCGTGATATATATACCGTTACCGTGCGTGCTTCAAATTATACCGTGATATATATTTTAGGCCATACCGCCCAGCCCTAATTTGAAGTCATTTTGCAAAAAACATTTCTATATGTTTCGGAATGGAATCTTGTGACACTGCCTGTCACTACTAAGCCTAGCCTAAGTGGCCAATATTGAAAACGGTTGTTACTAAACTGGTAGTCAAACATTTTAAAAGAAACTTGGCATTAGAGAACTGTAAAGCTTATGAGTGACCTCACCAAATGAAACATTACCAACTTGTTTGCCGTGTTACATTGTTATTCAATTCAGTGTGAATTTGCATGAAAAACAGTTTAAAGATTTATCAAGTGCGGTAAACTCAAAAGCAACTGGTAATATGTGAACTCACTTTATTATCTCCTTGTCCTTTTGGACGAAGTCTCCAATTCTTCGCACAATCAAACACAGCTGTAAAACCATCTTCTCCTCATTCTCATTCTTCAAATTCTCTGAGTTTGTTAAGACATCTTCCGGTGAGGACACCTCCGCTAGCTGGTCCTTTATCACTCTAAAGACGAGAGAGCACTTCAACAACCCTTTATTAGACCACCTGTCTAAGGAAGGCTGTTCTACTGTAGCCTATTCTGTGTCAAAGTGAACAGCTGTTGCGAATAGTGCCAGATCTAACATTAAAGAGAAGCGGCAATTGCCTACAAAAAGGCTCAATGCCAGGAATTGGTGTGAATTGGCCATAAAAAATAATTATGAGATATGACTCGAAAATAAATCTCTGCTTCAGGACACATAATCATCACAGTATAACACAAAGTCAACTAAACTTCAGGGATATCAATCTGTCCAGTTATGAAACATAAATGATTGTGAATCAATGTCACCTGTTTTGGTGCAAATGAAAGTTACAACAGGTACACTGGAGAGTGTAGAGGATAATTTGTATTATTCCTATCTATATGCCCTATTGATAAATGCAAAAATATAGTTATTTGCATAATTTTTGTATGCCTATACATGTTTGTAAACATATTGTTTAGGTCATCCATTTTGGATATCGATTATATTCTCCATTTTGTATTGACTACGTGGCATTGAGAGAACGTAAGTGATGGTGAGTTTTCCCAAAAATACCTCTGATTGGCTGATTCAGGTGTAGGGAGGGGTCTACCTGTGCAAAGTTAGGGAACTGTTGTCTCAGTATGAATGTCTCATAATGTGATCACATTAAACATAGTTTGAATGAAAGTATTTGGTTTGCTTGAGTAAATTGGAATTAAGTTGACTTTACCTGCAAACCTAAAAAAGGGTACGTTTAAAATAGACGGCTTCACGAGGCAACAGCAAGACACCCCCAGGACACCATAAGCCATCTCATCAGGAGCATTCCCAGACATTGTCGGAAGTGCACACAGGCACGTACGGGCCACAGACACAACTGAGTGACATTCTGGGTTGCTATGATAAAATTCACTCAAATTGGAACAACCTGCGTTTTCAACTGTTTGCTTTGATTGAGTTTGAATCCAGCCCTCAATCGGTTGGTTTCCATTGACCGTTGTTAAGTAATTTAGTTCTCAACAAATTACACAATGTACAGTAAAGATTATGATCTCTAATATATTTCCTTCATCGAGACCCAATATGTGATTAAGATGTTTCCTTAGCAAAGCTAAAAATTATTTTAAGCAAAGCTAAACATTATTATACCCTGTTCCAAAAAATTAAACAAACACTTTAATCACATATCACACAGAAATGTGGAATTCTTGTCAATTTCTTGAGGTAATCTGAAGCGTTTTCACCCAATGCTTCCTGAAGCACCTCCCACAAGTTGGAATGGTTTGATGGGCACTTATGTACCATACGGCATTCAAGCTCCCGCATGGAAAATTCTTAATTTTCTCAGAACATCTACACACATGGGATGTACTAAGACATAGAATGGTTCCTGTGATTCAGGGCAATTTCTAAGATGGGCAGAAAGTAAGCTTGTTCTTATACAGGTTATCTGTTATTAGATACAGGACCTAATAAATGCATATTACTTCATTGAAACCGAACCGGTGTTGAAACGCTCGGAACAATATCAAGCTTGTGTGTATAGCAGCCCATCACTACTCAAGACATTGTTTCGACACGGTGAGTGTCGAAACAACTGGAACATACCATTACTACTTTTTTTTAACAATGCATCCGTGATAATGATTTGGATTATAAAGCCAGAGCCTGAGGATGTGATGAATGAAATGAATAATTTAAAAATAAAATATTTTAGTTTTTTTTGTATTTGGGGAAAAAGCACCGGGATTGGAACCCGTGTAGTTCCACAGGGGAGGCAGTGACACTTACCGCTAAACATTTTTGTCTCGTGTTTACTGTATTATTGATAATACGTGTTTATTCAAGGTACATAAATCGTTTTTTGTCATAGATGATAGAGCATGTCTATGGTTACTACCAACTAAGCCGCCAACTCTACCAACTGACACCACTCATTAAAACTTTTTGGTTTTGCCACTTTTATTTTAAAACCTGTTTGAGCGTAACCAGCACCTGTGTTTTGTCACCCAGGTCACGTGACATCGGAAACACGTCTCGGAACATTGTCTTGATGCAGCAATTCTCGAGCAGATCGCAAACAGTATCGAGTGTGAGTGTCAAAAAGCCCATCACTAGAGTTTTCAACAGTTGGTGTTGTTATTCGCAAATGGAAGAAACACAAAATAACTGTCAAACTCCCTCGGTTTGGGGCTCCATACAAGATCTCCCCTCGTAGAGTTTCAATGATCATGAGAACGGTGAGGAATCAGCCCAGAACTACACGGGAGGATCTTGTCAATGATCTAAAGGCAGCTGGGAACATAGTCACCAAGAAAACAATTGGCCGTGAAGGACTGAAATCCTGCAGCGCCTGCAAGGTCCACCTGCTTAAGAAAGGACACGTACAGGCCCATCTGAGTTTGCCAATTTACATTGATTCAGAGGAGAACTGGGTGAAAGTGTTGTGGTCAGATGAGACCAAAATCGTGTTTTTCTGCTAAGGGGACAGGACAACTTCACTGCATCACAGGGACGATGGATGGGGCCATGTACCGTCAAATCTTGGGAGAGAACCTCTTTCCCTCAGCCAGGGCATTGAAAATGGGTCGTGGTTGGGTATTTCAGCATGACAAAGAAACACATTAAGGTCTTGGAGTGGCCTAGCCAGTCTCCAGACCTTAATCCCATAGAAAATCTGTGAAGGAGCTGAAGGTTGGAGTTGCCAAACGTCAGCCTCGAATCCTTACTTCTGTGATTGGTCAAAAACCTATTTTTTCTGGATTTTTTTGTTATAGGCTGATAATTTCTTTGTCAGTGGACAAATGCACAAAATCAGCAGCGGATAAAATATTTTTTTAGTAGCATAATTTATTTTGGTTATTCTCCAGGTATTGTCATCAAGCTACTGTAGCTGAAAGATTGGGTAGCCATTTTCTCAAAAAAGCTACAGTAAGTGCATTTGCTTGAGTGATTTCATTTTACCTAGTATAAATTAGTGATGTGCAGGAAAACAGTTAATTTAATGACTACATAAAATTAACATGAATGGTAATGAGTACTTATGTTAATCTAGAATGGTATTAGTTTGAAAATGATGTGATATTTTCATTCTAAATTAATAGTTTTTATCTCTGTTTAAGGATCACCAGAAATTGTAATACTCCTGTAATATAGTAATAATGTAAATGGCGCTGTACTTATGCACTATAACCTAAGTTTGTGCCCAGGTTTGTTAGGGCTAATTGGTTACCTATGATTTATTATACTATTGTCAGTTAATGAATGTTGATTAGTGATTAATACTCCTACAATGCTGAAGTGAAGTGTGTGGTTAACTGTTTTGTTAGAACCTCTGAGGCATCTCAACGCAACTCCCTGCTGTGATTAATGACAGTAATGTTTCAACTCCCAAAAATGTCACTGCTTCACAGACACCCAAAAATGCATAGAGTTATTTCACGCCTTAACAATATCCAAAGTTTTTGGTGTAGAAATGTGATTGTTTAAATTAAATATCCCTTTAGCTGTGCTGTTCTTATTTGTTTCCGTCAAAAAACAATGGCTCAGGCCTAAGGCGATTAGACTGTGCTTGCTATAACAAATAGTCAATTTAGTCATATACTGAGATGAGTTATGTGCTCACGGATGTATCCTTCGTAGCTCTTGGCCAGAAAAATAAATATTCTATAATGATTTTAAACACTTTTGCAGGACACTTAAACTCTGACCGCAGGAAAAAGCAAAGTGGATAAGTGCATATCGTTGGATCTGCAATGACAGACTGCTTTTGGGCTGAGTATTTTATATAGTTTTTTTAAACATCTGTGACTTCACAAATAGTAATGATGTCTTTACTCAACACATATGATCAAACAGTAAAATCTTCTAAATATTATTTGTATATGCTTGTACCCTCAGTTGCATTGTACTGTCATTCCAATTGATCCATTCGACTGAAAATATTATTGTAATCCCGTGCTTTTATACCTACGCAAGAAGTAAATTAGAATTGGGACATGGGATTGTTGTATTTATTGATGTTTGTTTCGGTTTTTTGGTTTTTCCACCATGAAGGCGATTCTCAAATGACCTGATGACCAGATTTAATATGAAGAAAGGGGAACAATGAACAGTAGCATATTTTAATGTAACATTTATAGGCACTATTACACATATTATTTTGTTGTTTTGTGCATTTGAAAATTAAAGACTTTATAGGGTGATGATTTTTGTACAATTTCAATGGCTTGTTGCTTAATATATTTTTACTATATTTTTATCAATGATACCAGTCATTAGTTCATGCCTTGCTCTCATATGGGGTTCATACGTTATATTTGTCTCAGATCACTCAATAAATGCCCCCAGAGAGAATACAAACAATTTATTTATTTTTAATGAAGAAGTGTGTTTTTAGAACAATGCAGCATCATCATGCACTGACAAAACTCAACTAATAGACATATTTTCATATGATATTGTTATTGCATTGATCTTAAATGTGGGAGATCCTATTTTATAACATTGTTCTCCATTCCTAAGTGAAAATGGCAGTATACTTAGTGTATTATTGTGGTACCACTTATGTTGTACTTTGGTACACTGAATAGCACTTAAATAATATTTAAAAGGTAGCAATTATACTCAATTGTGTTTAATAGACCAACTTATTTAATATTTATGTTAACTATAATAAAGGTTTGGGAATGGCATTTTGACACATTTGGAAAATACTCAAGTAATTTCAAATATATCATATTTTTAAAGTGCATTGAGTACCTTTTAAATGTACTATAATTATGTTTCAAATCATGTATTAAAAGTATACTAAAGTAAGAAGTTAGTGGGTCCAAATTAACACTTACTATACTGCCAAAATTGTAAAACGAAAATGTTGGTTGGAATTGAAATGATAGCTGCAATTTTTTATTACAATAACAATGGAAGAGAACTTTTAAATGAAGTTGTGTAGTAAAATATTTTTAAAAAATGCATCGCGACTTGACCATTTCCAAATTATTATCCCAACCCAGAGCACATTTTGACTTTGATTTGAGCTGCATGAATGAAAGTTGACAAGAAATCATTCTTTGAAACAACAACCTTAAAATTAAGTCCATACACAACCTCAAATGACGCCTTGTCAACTTTAATTTCAGCCATTGAAATCAACGTGGAATCAACGTCCCACATAGACATCTTTTCAACGTCAGTATTTTTACTGAGTACACCTTATCAATTTTTCCCCAATCCATAATATTAATGAATAAAAATACCGCATGGCGTGAGTTATCGATGTTAAGACGAACCTAGTGGTTGCAAAGTCTGCAAATGTTGAAGAGTACTACAGCCGTTACAATTGTCTGAAACATATCGAATTGAAATTGTGTTTGAGAAATTACTATGTTAAAATTAAAGTATATAACTGCCCTTTATGTTTCAGATCAAAATATCACACTTTTTTGCTTTACTTAAGGTTCAAAACACATTGAGTTGACTCAATGTCCTTTAACTTTTACTAGTGTAGGCAAACACCTGGAAAAATGTATACATTTTGTCAAGTGTAATTTATTTTTTAAACAATCAATAATTATTAACACTTTTCAGGATATACTGCGAATATTATTAGTAAATCAATAGATTGTTTTATGTATTTAAAAAGATGAATTAAATTAAATAGAAAGTTGTAGATTTGGCGTTTGTAGAATATTTTTAATATTTAAAAAAAATAACAATACAAATATCTGCAGAATTTAATGGTTACAGAATCGCCCATTAACCGTTTAAAGGGGAGCATGCACGGATGCGTCTTTTGAATCACCAATGTGAAACTAGTTCACCTCCGCCTATACATTTCTTAGTAAATTTGTATTTGCCTGTTTGAAGTAACGTGTCTGGCAGGTACACAAATAGGTATATAAAAGTGAATGTGTATGTATGAATTTGTACTGGATTGCTCAGTTCATTCTGCACTGTTGAAAAGAAGATATTGGTTAAAAAAGAAACATAAATAAATACATGCGGTTAGATTATATGAGAATATCGCGCCAAAATGTGATATAGGCATACTGAAACTGCACCTACTCATGCGCATCTAGGGTCTTTATATGTTTTAATAAAACAAAACGTATTTAAAACAAGCAAACAAATAAATGTCAAGGGACATGTGTCATTTATATTTCTATGTAGGTTATCGGCAAAATGAACTTACCTACTCAGTAGAGCTTCTCCTATACGATATTCTGTCGGATAAATTCATAGAAAACGAAACCATTGAATGCTGACTTTTAAACCTGATAAGATAGATATTGAATCATGTTTGGTAGCTGTTTATAATAGTGACATCTTACTGACACCAGAATATAAAATAGAAAGTAGAAGACCGACAAGTTAAAAGCGACTTTGAAAGCAGTTTCAGTAATGAGATAAGTTGCATGGGCAGACCTACCTGATGTTTGAAGCAAAGCCATTGGGATTTTGTCCCGTTTAGTACGCGAATGAATCGTTTGACGTACTCAGGCTTCAGTAGTTTCATGCGTGACCTATGTTTTTAATTTGCATCTACCTTTCCGGAGTTAGAAACTATTTTCTCTCTTTAATATCAAAATTTCAAACTCCTTCACTTCCCTCTCTCATTGAATGACATGGGCGTGCGCATAACCATGAGTCCAAATCACGCGCGATGACAGCAGTAGGCCTATGCAGAAACTTTGTGAGAATTGTTTTAGGAGGAGCCTTCTTTTTGGTTCTCATAACTACCTATAGAGATTTTTATACTTACATATTTTACATTGATTCTGACATAATAGAATCCAATGAGATGGACGAATTGATATGATGCAACAGTTGGGGTTGGATTTCTTACAGAAATCCAATGGACATGATTCGAAGTGAAGGGGTAAGGGTAAGCTAAATTTCATTATTTTGGGTGTCTAGACACTAATAACTCAAAAATATGTTCCTGCGTAGCAACATTTAAGGAAACATACAACTGTTTGCCCTTTATGTTTAAGCTTTTTTTTTTTATTCCTTTTTGCTTTCATTAAGGGTAAAAATACTTCTTGAGTTGACTCTATATCCTCTTTTACTAGTATGGGCATACACCAGGAAAAAATTATAACTTCTGTGAAGTGTAATTTTTTTGTTAAATAATCAATTATTAACACTTTTCAGGATATACTGCACATATTATTAGTAGATCAAAATTTTTGTTTTTGTCATTGAAAAAGGATAATTCACAAAAAAAAGTTATTATGGATATTTAGACAATAAATCCTGACTGATGGCAGCCCATTCTTGATAATCAATGCTTGTAGTTTGTCAGTTCTCAGTGGGATTAAGATATACCATGGACCCAAAATGTTGATGTTTTGTTCCCCGTGCCACTTAGTTATCACTTTTGGCTTATGGCAAGGTGCTCCATCATGCTGGAAAAGGCATTATTTTTCACTAAACTGTTCTACCTTTATTGGGGGAAGTTGTTTCAGATTCATGGCTGTGTTCTTAGGCAAAATTGTGAATGAGCCCACTCCCTTGGCTGAGAAGCAACCTCACACATGAATGGTCTCTGGATGCTTTTACATCCAAGAGCACTTTTGCTAACCTGCGGTTGCCCCCCCCCCCCTTTGAGCCACCACTCAGATGCTGGAGCCAGCCAACAAGGGCTGTGCCATCCTCCAGTCCAACACGCTGAGGGATATTTACTTGCTTCACAGAGCTGTCCCTCACAACACTCAGACAAAAAAAGTGTTTACTCTGGTCTTCCTAAAGCACAGCTTGGCCAGTCCAAAGCACAAGTCTGATACAAACTTGGCGTGGCTTGCAATCAGGAAGTGGAGGCCCAGCTTCAGGTGACGGTTGTGCCTAGTCCTCCAGTCACAGTACCATAGCACAAAATTGTTCTTGTTTTCCCCACTGCAGTTGTCACAATGAAGGTCCACATATGTTTTCTCCAACTCCAAGTCTCCATAGAAATAATGATGCAGGTAGTTGATGACTGCATTTCTGCCCTTCATCTATTTGGTAGTGTATTTGCTTCGTCATGCTTTTGCAGAAGACACCCAAAAGGCCAAACTTGGTGGTGTCAAAAAGCACATGAGCCCAGGCTGTTGAGGGTCAGAAGGGAAGTGCACCAGAGAAGAGATATAAAAAAGAACAATTTAATTTCAACATCTTCCTAAGATTGTGGCGTGTTTGGTAAAACAAATCAACTGGGTCATAGAATGAACTCTAAATGAATTATCACCTGCGGTGCAAAATCAAAACTAGTGTATTGTGATCTCCTTGCTTGCAGGTCTGGGGGGCCTAGAGACAGATACATATCCTCACAGGTCTTGGCACACGCAGCATTCATGTCCTGGTAGAATGACTGCTGCTTTACAACCAGGCTGAGATGGTGTTCCTGCTTTTCAACTTTGCTGATTTCACCTCGTCTGGCAGGATGGCACTTCACAACACTTGGTAGTTATTCCTCTGGCACTACCAGCACAGATCTGTCTGGGGTTTGTGGCTTGCTATCTGAGGGAGCAATGACTTCCACAACCTTCGGAAGCTGTACAAAAACAACACGTTTCACAAAATCATATTTTGAGTAATTCTCCATACAACATTACAATATTAACCATTTCTGTATAATAATATATATATTAGTCTTTAACACAACTTTTACATACCATCAAAGAAATAAAATTAAAATTAACAAATAAAATGAGATTAATAATTGTAAATAAAATGCCTCAAAATGTTTTTATTCTTTTTATTTTCAAATGGGTCCTGTTTCTTACTGTTTGGAAATGGATTACATGTCCTTATGTCCTCCATATTGTATTGATTACGTGGCATTGAGAGAACATACGTTTTCCCACGAATACCTCTGATTGCCTGAAACAGGTTGAGAGAGGAACCGAGCTGATATATTCTACGTGTGAGTATCTGTCTTTAATGGGGAAACTGCTGTGATACTGTTTCTCAGTATTATACACCATGTGATCAAAATGTTGTCCGCCCTGCAGGCAGATATGCAGTGTAACTAACGCTTCAGGTAACTATGGCCAATCATAGACCTAAGAAAGGTTTAGCTCCACCTTCCTGTCAGACTCCTCCAATGAGGGCTGTCCCGGGATCCCGTAATCTGGACAAAGTGCCTTTTCACTTCAAAGTAATATGCTTACTCTGTCACTTCACTACACACTACCACAGCACACTCCTGTGCTGCTTATCATTGTTCATCCCTCACTTTCTTTCTATTTCACTCTCTCACCCACTCTCTCACTTTCTTATTTTTTCTTCAAAATGTTTTTATTTTCTTCAAAATCATATTTTCATAAAAGTGCAAAAGCAAATATAAAATCTGTATATTTTTATATCTGTAAAACATTGTACAAAAAGTTGTATTTATAGTTATATATTATACATTTTTGTATAACAATCACAAAGCATAGTTTGTCCCTGTAAACTAGGCTTACACTGGTTTCAGTTACAGTACATAATCTACTAACACTAGTAAGTAATCACCCCCCTCATTGCAAGTATCTTTGCAAGAAAGCTTCCTGCATCTTAATTATTTAATTCAAGTTACAAGTCAAAGGGTAGGCAATGCATACACAGGGGTAACAAAAATATTTCTGTGTAGTTAGTGCATTACTGGGTAGAACCAGAATTCCTCAAGTACCGTTAACCAAAGTATGTCAGGTTCTACTGGCTACTTTCCAGGTAATAACACTACCCAGTAGGACGCCTCCAATAAAGACCAGGATGATTCCTGAGGTCCAGCCACTCATAGAGTTCATCCTCTCCACTTGGAAACGTGCCAGCTCTGAGAAGCTGCTCAGCTGGGAGGATTGAAAAGGGGAAAAAGAGATGAAGGAAAGAAAAGAATGGGACCGGATGAGAAACATGTATGACCCATCTCAATTGAGTTCTTGAACATTAGTTAACATAACATACACCTTATTGCAACAAAGGTCACCTTCTTTGTCAAATGCTGGATGATCAGAATCTAGGGGGACAAGCTCCAGTTATAATTAGGAAAATGTTGTTTCCTAAAACCAAGGGTTGAAGAATATTATGACTTGTCTAAATGCTGTTAACAACTAAATAAAAACTATCCTGATTCTGCAGTAATTGTAAATACAGGGTGGATAAAAAGTTTACACCACTCTTGAACCTTTATACATTTTGTTGGGTAACTTCTTTTTCCATTTCTCCACACAATCATCATGCAAAATGATTGTATTATTGTGAATGGAAATTCTTTATTGAAAATACAAAGTTGAAATAATTGGATAAGTTTATACTTGCTGGAAGCGCTTATGTTGGGAACAACAGATGATGAAAAACATCCCCACACCAAAACACTACGTCACCACTATGTTTGTCATGCCCTGGCTGCGGGCCCCTGGCCGTTTCAGAGCATGACCCATGGAGAGGCCTCCAGCCTTCTCCATGCCGCTGTGGGATCCCCAGTCAGAGCAGCTGCATTCAGTTGACTCTGATTGGGGAGCCTACTTAGGTTAGGGTTTTCACCACACTCTGTGTGGTTTATTGTTTGTGTTACACAACGCTCACAGTTTGTCTTTGTTTAATTCAGTTTTCAAGTGGATGCGCTACATGTTCTTTGTATTTTGCTTTAGTTCAGTTCTGCTGTTTCCCACAGCACCTTTTCTTTGCATTTACTGTTTGTGTAGTTTGTACCTGTTTGTTTATTGGAGTAAATCACATTTCATTTTTCAAAATGTCTGCGTTTGGTTTTGCACCCCACTACAACCGTGACAATGTTTCACATTAGGCATGGTGTTCTGTGGGCAATTAGGTTTGTTGAGTTTGCGAAAAACATAACAGTTTGTATTATTAAGCCCGAAAAGTAAATCAAAATGCTAGTTGGTTACTATACTATATGTATAGTTGAACTAACCCAAGGTGGGCTTGCTATCCAACCATACTGGCCAGATTTGTCTGGATATCGTCCATAAAAAACAGACACATTTGCTATTAGTAATAGTAATAGTACCCCTGCATTCAGTACTCTGTGTACCCTCCTTTTGCCAGGATAACAGCTCTGAGTCGTCTCCTATCGTGTATGATGAGTTGGGAGAACACAAGAAATATGAGGCCATTCCTTTGCATTCGTTGGTCTTTGCATAAGGACTCTCTTTAGCTCCCCACACAGGTTTTGAATGGGATTTAGTTCATTCAAATTATTGATCCTATGATCTGTGAGCCATTTTGGGGGAGATTTTGAAGTATGCTGTGGACTAATGTCCTGCAGAAAGATCCAACGACATCCCTGTTTAAGCCTGGTGGCAGATGCATACAGATAGTTGCCAAAAGTCTCCTACATGATAGACTTCCTGTTACTACTTATGTTCAAGTATCCATTTAACATAGGAAGTGAAGACCAATTATTTCTCGAGTATGTTGTTTTTATGAAGTATTTTTTAATACAATTGGAATTCAATGTTTTTATCCATTACTTACCCATCCTCCATTCTCCTGGACCCAACTCAGTAATTTGCTTTTGAAGAAGTCCAAAGTCCATGCCAGAATGTCCTTCACATACTGGGGAAACTGAGCAATCACCACCTAAATAAGTGTATAAAAAGTGTTTAACACCTGCAAACACAAATACACAAAGATTGTACTAGGTCCCGTAACAATGACAGGAAATTAGAAGACTTACTTTGACAGCTGTCCTCCCTGCAACATAGAAGAGCACAGCAATTCTCCCCCAGGTGATGCAACCATCATCAAAAACATTTTGTACCACCTTCAAGTAGTTGGTCCTGTTAGTCAACGTTTGCGCTAATCCATTTATCATTCTGTTGGCAAGATGATGTGTAGGTATTAGACACACCCAAACATATATTTATATTCAATTGTTTTCCTAGTATAGAACAGTGTGGCCTCCATCCCTAATCATGCCACAATGAACCGTGGAACCTCTGAACAATTGACAAATATTACTCATTAAAAGCATTGCCTCATCATAAAAGTGGCTCTTGGGAAGCAGTGGAAACAACTATTTCAAGGTCTCAGAGTGAATGACATCAATGATTGAAACATGTAGGTGCCACTAACTAGGACACTATGTCATACCTGCATAAATTGAATTCACATTAACTACATTGTGAGAAATGTACTAGGTATAGTGAAATCCAAAGTAAAAGCTAATATGAACTTACTCATTCAGCTCCGCGTCTTTCTCGACGCTCTCACCAATCTTTCGTATCATCAAAGCCATCTGATTAATAATCTTCTCCTCTTGCTCGTTCTCCCCCCTCTGGGTTTCTGGTAACAGGCCTTCTGACAAGGGCACATCAGCTAGCTGGTCCTGCACAACTCTGGTAGAGCACTTCATGGTTCAGAAACAACCCTTCATAGACCACAATGCCTGTTCTGCCTTTAATCGTTGTTGCATCCGGGGATGGACATAAGGCAGAAGAGGCAACTGCCTCAGGCCTTATGTCATAAAGGCATTGTGGGCAGGCATAATTAATCATAATAATAATTAAATAAATACAATTATTAAAATAGTTATAATAAAAATGAAAACACTTCTGCTTGAGGGCCACACATCCATAACAAAATAAATGACCCAATGTCATGTGGTTTTCAGCTCAATGCCTTCAGCCCAGGTAGGAATGTGTACCTTACCTTTTTTTATCATATTCAAACATCCCCATCAAGTTTCAACTCTGCGAAGAATTTGTATGATTCTGCCATTTACCGGCAGTTATGGATTAAAGGTACCGTAGGTCGTAAATATCACTTTGTCCCTCTGATAAAAAAGGGATCTTATTTGTTTTCATTAATATTTGGTGTTTACAGACTTAAACTCGGAAAACATATTTGAAAGGGAGCTTCTTAAAATTCAGAGGGTTTTGATTATTGGTAAAAGATAAATTCTGTGATTTTTGTCCATTAGTTGTAAAACTGCCACTGTCGAGCAAAAAACTTGTCCACCAAAAGTTTATAATTTGTCACACATGTCATTTGAGCCGATATGTGCCCCAAAGTTCCCAATTTTCAAATTGGAAATTTAATGTCTGACTGAGGTGCGATAGTGATGCTTCTTATTATGCGCATACACAACATTACAGATCTAGCTCAAACGGGTGGTTTAATTTTGTTGTTGTTGTACTCAAAAGCTGAATATACTCAGCAAATACACTTTACACCATCAGAATTACGTCAGTGTCATTCGAACTGCTACATAAGAAACTCGCTTTCAAACTTGAAACTCAGACAGGTATGACAGCAATTGTACATAGAATATTCACATTAAAATAACATACTACACATCCACTGCCCCAAAACAATAAAAACTATATATACTCTATAAGGACAAAAGTATTGGGACACCTACACATTACACCTAAAGGAGCTTGCATGAAATCTCATTCTAAATCCATAAGCATAAATATCGAGTTGGTCCCCCCTTTGCAGCTATAACAGCTTCCACATTTCTGGGAAAGTTTTCTACGAGTTTGGAGTGTCTATTGTAATTTTTGCCCATTCCTCTAGAAGAGCATTGGTAAGGTCAGACACGGATGTTGGGCCAGGCTCACAATCTCTGTTCTAGTTCATAACAAAAGTGCTCAATAGGGTTGAGGTCAGGGCTCTGTGTGGGTCAGTCCATTTTATTCTACACCAAACACATTCAATCATGCCATTATGGACCTTGCTTTGTGCACTGGGGCACAGTCATGTTAGAACACAAAAAGGACCTTTAGAGGGATTTATATAGTATTTTACCCCGTTTTCCTGCTTAATCCACCAAAAGGACACCTCACTTGGCGTTGGTACCCAAGCAGCCGCTAATGGTACCCAGGCGCTAATGGCTAAGTAAATTACATCAATGGAATAATGAGCGATAGTCCTAGATAAAAGATCAGAGCCTTGGTTGAATTTGAATGAACTTAAATACAAACTAGGGCTGCACAATTAATTTAATATTGGTCTTGATTACAATTTTGGCATCCAACATTTAAATAAACATGATTGAATGCAAGAGTGACGTTTTAAACTTCCTAAACTTACAGCCCGTCACCGATTTGGCTGTGCACGCACCCTCCAGTGACAGCCCTTGCAAATAATTCATGGATGTTGCAGCTGCAATCCAGAGTAGAAGAGTTATATACAACAGAGAGCACAGTCAAAACAAAAATATAATGTCTGGAGCAGAAGACAAAGAGCTAGTCCCTCGAAATGGATCATCATCTGTGGTTTGGAAGTATTTTGGATTTAGGGCAAGTGATGGAAGCAGGAACAAATCACATGCACAGAGTGCTTTAGAATTGTGTCTGGACCAAACCGCAACACAACTAACTTGTTCAATTATCTGAAAAAACATCACTGAAGAATAATGTCGCAAACGTTAGCTCACTGAGTCCTTGGCCGGCTTCAACTCAGACATCTATTACACAAACGCTTTGTAGTGCATCTCCGTATTGATCCAACTCCAATGCAATTCATTCCATTTGGCCAAAGACATGAGTCAAATAAACCCTGTGAGCAATGAAGGCTTCAGGAAAATTGTCAATTACATTGATTGTGACTTTACAATATAGAGTCCATGCTTGCAAACATAGTTTTTCCCAGAAGACCACACAGGAGTGTATATTGCCTAGAGACTGAGGGAAGCGATGGCCTCTTGGAGCGTGCAGGAGGTGACTTGTCTGCATTACAACAGACAACTGATCAAATGTTGTGAAGGCAGCTTCTCTGAATAAATTAACTAGTCTCCAGTGCTTTGGACACAGGCTCCATCTAGCAAAAGGTAAGTAGCAGGATATATATTTTTTAAAGAACAAAGTACAATTGTAATACATTTTAATATTTAGTGTTTTCTCTGATGATTAATTGTCTGTGCTGATTTTTTTATATGTGTGTGAAGACTTTGTTAATAATAATAGTAATATATTGATAATTTGATAGGGATTGTTTATCAAGTGTATATAGAAAAATATATGGTTTTATTCTGTGGTTTAATTTACAAATGAATTTCTCAAGTTATTTTTTAGAGAAGACAATAGGAGATCCTCGGACTGACAATGCAGTTGGCCTCTGCAAAAAGCTGGTGAGCAGTTTCTCCTATAGCTGGAGGCGTAAAAATTAGCTAGCAGAGGCACAAAGGGAGCTGAAGCTCAAGGTATCGAAATGATGTTACGAAACACGTCAAATCTGCTGACGTGATGGCAGGTTTAGAAAAATAAATTGTAGTGTAGTTTGATTGTCAGACACCTGACTTTCTCAGGTTTTGAAAAACAGATGAAATACCAACACATTTGAATGATTTGCATCATTTTGTGGTAAGCGTAGTTGGTTGTAACCATACAGCATATGCTATGAATTGCTGTTTTTGTATGTCTGTTATTGTAATAAAATAATTGGAGGGCAAGATGCATCCATCGAGAATCGTTTTATACTCGAATTGTTACCCTCTGAATCGGAATCGAATCTTGAGGCAGGTGAAGATTCACACCTCTACTATGAATGTCTGTAGCTTACTGACTACAAATATTTCTGGTGGCTTAATGGGTAGCGCACAGGTTTCCTTGCACCAGTACAGGAGTTCAAATCTATTCTGTGTGTTTTTAATTATTATTTTCATTTGCTGCATTCATCATCCAAAACAACGATACTAGTCTCAACTAGTGATGGACTGTATACACACGCTCGACACTGTTTCCAACCGTTTCCGACACTCTCTTTATCTAAAACAATGTTCAGACACATTTCTGGTCACGTGCGGCATGTTTCGAAACCCTGACGTGATATTTAACGAAACCAGGACACCTGACTGCCTTAGGCTTTAAAATGGGAGATGGCCATGCCAACAACACTGAATTAAATGCGTCAATTTGTTGAAAGAGAGCTGTGTGAATTATTTGAAGTTTGTCTGTTTAGCAGAAAGTCTTGTTTTAACTGCAAAACACAGTTTTCCACCGTCCATTGGCGCAGGAGTGTACATCAGATAGCTGGAGTCGTTCAACTATGAACCGCCAACCGCTCACCCGGGGCTCTATCTATTGTGGATCCTTGATTGACCTCCACAGCTCCTTCAAGTCCTTATCAGCTCTATAAAATGTTTCAAATAAATTACCTTGCATAATCATCTTCTGGTAATTTACCTTTTCAGAGCTAACATACATGTTTCTGTCTGATACCAGCTCTAAGTGTACTGCTCTGGTTACAGCACAAGTGAACAATGCAATTTATGCTTTCTTTACAGAACCCTAGCCTTCACATAGAGCGGTCCGGCAAAATCCACACTTGTGGATGATGGAGAATTCGTTATCCTGTCTCTCGGCAGAGGCGCCATCACCTGCTGTCCGGCCCTTGCTTTGAACCTTTTGAACCAGACTTTACATCTTGACACAAAGCTCTTTGCTAACTGTCTGGCATGCAAGATCCAGTACCACTCTCTCACTTGCACTTGTAAGTGTCTGTGTTTGTCGGGCAGAATCCAAGGGTGCTGCTCTCTGCACATGAAATCTGACTGTTGCAGCCTTCCCCCCACACTGATTAACCTATGCTGATCCTGAACGGTTTCAGATCTCTGATCTTAGAGACCTTGGTAGTAGCCTTTCCTGTCTTCAGCAGTTTGAGCTTCTCACCAAAACTCTCCAGCTGAGCAACCCTAAACCAAAATCCTTCTGCTTGGAACAACTCGTCTGCGAACAGTTTGTCCTCTTGTGGGTTGATCCCTTCACAGTGTGACCATGACACTGGGTTGGTCAGGGACTGTCATTTAGTGAAGCGCAGCCATCTTTATAGGACGAAGCGTCAAATGCCACACTTAGCTTGGTTGTTACCTTATCTTCTCTTAGTACTAGATGAGGAGATAGGTAATATTTCACACTATCTGACATTGATGCCCCGTCCTCTGGCACATCTGGCCATTCCTTGTTGTAAGTAATCCTCCACTACTTCATTGTACCTGCTGTATAATGTCAAATCCATTTTCAGTCTTCACTTAAGACCCTGCAACCTTTTCCTGGCAATTCTGTAGTTGTCCTGGAGCTCAGTTTGCCCTTGTTCGCCATGGCAAATCCACTTGATATCGCCCATGTTTGAAGGTAGTTGTTCTCTCAGGGCTTCATCATCCTCTGGTCTTCTCATTTGTGATGCCCAGAGACTCAATTTCCCAGATGCCATGCAGCTGTTTGGCGACTTGTACATCTTTATCTGGGTTTAGCAACAGGATGTGCATGCACATGGTCTTGGTAACACTTGACATTGACAACGGTCCTTGTGCTGACCATCCAAAAGTGCTCTCTACAGCGACCTGGGACCTTGTCAGTCTTTTAACTCTGCCTGAGACTATTTGCCAATAATAGTCCACTCCAATCAGGACAGAAAGTTGATCATTGTTGCTGTTTCCTGGAAAGTCTGCAAGCTGCAGTCCCCTTGTCTGTAGCTAATGCTGTACTGTCTCTCCAGGAACTTTCATCACTGCAGTGGTTATTTCTTAAGTCTCTGCTGCGTAAATTTCTACACACTGCTGTGAATCCCAGATGTTCTCCAGTATTACCTTTTCTGTTCTGCATTTCACTGTCTTTGTTGTCTTGTGGAGCCAAAAACGTGCAAGTTAAATGTCTCTTGGTCTATCACCAGTAGCTTTAATCATTTACTATCCTCAGGATTTAAGCTTCTATGGCTCCCTCCATCCAGCAATCAGCAGGCCATTTTCTTACCTCCTGGACCAACCACCCATGCCTTAGCCGTCTAACAAATTAATTGTTATTCAAACTATATCCTGAACCATTCAAGAAACGTATTACTACAAGTTACTGTTTTTCATTAGGTGAGAAACAAAATATCAAACATCCTATCATCTGGCTAAGAATTCTCTCTGCATTCGACAAATTACTTTTCTATATTTTTATGTAGGCTACTGCAAATCATTCTTTGATTTCTTTTTACCTTAATTTCAATGACGCCAGTGGATGAATAGGCAATAAGCCTGGAGAAAGTCTGTGAGCAAGTCAGACACAATTACAGCATTTAGTTCACAATGGCAAACCGATCTCAAAGCATTAATTGCGGTGAATACGGTGGAAATAGCATGGATGTGGATTCATTTTGGTCTAATCGATATGGAGTTTTTCTGAGACCATGCCGCTTCAGAGATATTATGCAACACCGGAGTTTTGACAAGAAGACTATGATTAGAAACTGATACGTTTTTGTGCAATCTCAGATACCTGGAAAAAAAAAAAATTATTGCTTGTTACCAGCCATGAGAGAACATAACGGTTGATGTGCAACTGTTCCCAACAAAAGCTTGGTGCAGTTTTATTCGTTGCATGGCCTCTCAAACCCGAAATGTTTGGGATAAAACTTTGGTTAGCTGCTGATGTCGACACGAAGTACATGCTCAGTGGCTAGCCATAACAGGGGAAGGATGATGAAACCAGGCCAGCGAGTAAGCAAATATATTTTATTTCTATTAATATGCTGTAGCCTATGTGTTATTCATCCTTTGACATTTATCGTGTTTATCAGTCTGCTTTAGGCCTATGTACGGCTATTCATGTGTACATTGATCTCTGCGATTATGTCTCTTATTTTATCTTATAGGCTACAAACTAAATTCTAACGCAGGGGTGCCCAAACTTGGCCTGCAATGACCTTTGATTTGGCACGCTATATAATACAGTTTGGTGTAATGCAATGTTACTTTTGACCCTTCAGTCAAGTAAAATTTTTGGCCCTTCAGAGGAAAAAGTTTGGGCACCCCTGTATTAACGAATGTATCTTTTAATCATTTGAATGTTTGTACATTTGTCTAACAAACGAATGGAAATACTATAGCCTGTGTTCTTACAAATATGCGTTCTTGTATTATTTTCTTTCGATTGATAAGACCTAAATACAAACACATTCTTGTATTCTGTAAATGCACTAATGATTTACAACAAACACATTTTGCAATTCATTATTTCTTAGACTGTTCTAAATAGTTTGATAACGACTCAGTAGATAAACTGACGCTCTGGCTGAATGGTGATGCTGAGGAAGATATTGTGTTTGCTAATGACGCCAAACGTCGTTGATCTCAGGCGGATACTGGGGGTCTGAAATGCCTGGCTGTTCTGGTGTTAAGTGTGTGGCCCAATACCTTTGTCCATATAGTGCAGGGGTGGGCAAACTACGGCCCGGGGGCCAAATGCGGCCCGCGAGGCTGTCCCATCCGGCCCACGGAATGTAATAAAATGATTTGGGGGGAATTAAAAAACCAACTCACCAACCCATTCTTATAGATCTGAGTCAGAATTGTAACTATTTACACCTTATATGGGATCTACTGTACAGATGCAATGTACGTTTTAACTTTTGCCCTTTTCTGGCCTCCAAATCAATTATGATTAACAAAGTACAAAAACAAATGTGACCCTCCATTTCATTTCAAAATCCTGATGTGGCCCCCGAGCCAAAATATTTGCCCACCCCTGATATAGTGTATACAACACACATTACAGTAAAATGGCTGACAGTTATTTAATGATAAATACTCAGTTCACATTGCATATTCATAAGCATTGCAGAATTCCTTTCTGTCAGAGAAACAGCTAACAACTTGCCTTGGCATTAAAATCACTATGACCACCCTGGTCGCAACAAAGTGATTTGATGTTTTATTTTCTTCACAGTTACTTAAGTGATGACTTATAGAATACAAATTTTACTTTACATTCTTTGATGTTTTTCACTATTGTTTTTTTTATCAATTTCAACCACAGTCACAGGAAGTTGGCAATACATATGAAAAAGCTAGTAGTGAGCCTGAATGCTTATGTCTATTAAGTATCTTATACTACCACGGTAAATATTGTTTCATGTTCACACATTCATCTGCTCATTGGTCTGCCAGGTGCCGGACAAAGTTATTCAAACTGTGTGCCAGCGAAGAGAGTATATACAGTAAGTAAAGACAAGTTATTTTATTTATCAAGTGCACCGAATAACATCCGTCATTCTGAACAACAAAATTGTGACAATGCACGCAACATTTACATAGTAATTAATAAATAAATACAGTGCATCCGGAAAGTATTCACAGCGCTTCACTTTTTCCACATTTTGTTATGTTAGTTACAGCCTTATTCCACACTGGATTCATTTCATATTTTTATTTAAAATTCTACACACAATAATCCATTATGAAAGAGTAAATAAAGTTTGTTTAATATTTTAATTAAATTAGCAAAGATTAAGAACAAAAATATAAAGATGTACATAAGCATTTACAGCCTTTGCTGAATACTTTGTTGAAGCAACTATGGCAGCAATTACAGCCTCAAGTCTTTTTGAGTATGATGCTACAAGCTTGGTACACCTATTTTTGGGCAGTTTCTGGAATTCTTTTTTGCAGGACCTCTCAAGCTCCATCAGGTTGGATGGGGAGTGTCGGTGCACCGCCATTTTCAGATCTCTCCAGAGATGTTCAATCATGTTAAAGTCTGGGCTCTGGCGAGCTGTCCTGAAGCCACTCCTTTGTTATCTGAACTGTTTGCTTAGGGTCGTGTCCTCTTGGAAGTTCACCAGATCCATAGCGCTCTGGTTCAGGTTTCCCTCGATCGTGACTAGTCTCCCAGTTCCTGCTGCTGAAAAACCTTCACACATCTTGATGCTGCCCCCACTATGCTTCACTGTAGGGATAGTATTGGCCAGGTGATGAGCGGTGCCTGGTTTCCTCCAGATGTGACGCTTGGCATTCAGGCCAACAAGTTCAATCTTTGTTTCATCAGACCAGAGAACTATGTTTTCGAGTCCTTCAGGTGCCTTTTCCTGAGGAGTAGCTTTTGTCTGGCCACTCTACTGTACAGGCTTGATTTGTGGAGTGCTGCAAAGATGGTTGTCCTTCCAGAAGACTTTCCTCTCTTCACAGTGCAACCCTAGAGCTCTGTCAGAGTGACCATCGGGTTTTTGACTAAGGCCCTTCTCCCCCAATCTCTGTTTGGCCAAGTGGCCAACTCTAGAAAGAGTCCTATTGGTTCCAAACTTTTCCATTTACGGATGATGGAGGTTGGGTTGACAAAAAGATATTGCTACTCGGATAATAATCGATAATTTTTTTTTTAATCCAATTAGATATTAATTTGCAACAGTATCGATACCAACAGTGCCGTCTTCGCCTCCTCCCGTTGACACACAACTTCACAAAGCACCGCCGCAGAGGCAGGCATAGCCCCTCCCCTAACTATAGCACGTGTACTAGTTGACGTTCACAACAATGTGCTAGCTGGTGTCGCCAGGATAATACTAGCTTAACATGGCAAGTGCTGCTGCCTTTGCTACCTATTTTGTTTGAAATGGATAAAAGCAAAAGTGCCGTTTGGAAATCATTTGCATATGAGGCAAACAAACAGGGAAAGGCTAAAAATGAAGATAAACCTTTATCCAAACAGTGTAACAAAGTGGTGACGACGATGTAGCACAACAGACTTGGCTAAGCATCTTAAAGACCGACACCCTGGTCTATATGAGGAATTTTGATAGGTCAGTAAGGTTCCCGTTTCAACAACATTGAAGTATTAAATGTATCATAAACGTTAATTTGGCCAGCAACACACGTTAACGTTAGCCGAAAATAAACATGGCTGTTTATATATACTTGAGTTATGTTACTGTCTTTGCACGATGTTAGACAATGTAAAAATTATGTTGTCATTGATGTTATTGTTTGTATTGTTCAATGCTGCATCATTTTTCTGTACCCCTACCCACATATGGGCCTCGATACAATCCTGTCTTGGAAGTCCTTGGACTTCACGGCTTGGTTTGTGCACTGCCAACTGATCTTATATATACAGGTGTGTGCCAAATCATGTCCAAATCATGTCCAACCAACTGAATTTACCTCAAGGAAGATCAGTGGAAACAAGATCTGAGCTCACCTGAGCTCAATTGTGAGTGTCATGGCAAAGGCTGTGAATACTTACGTACATGTGATTTTGTCTTTTTTTTTTTTTTTGCTAAAATTTTAAAAAAGAAAATATCACGTTATTATCATAAGGTATTTTGTGTAGAATGTTTAGCAAAAAATTATTTAATCGATTTTAGAATACGGCTGTAACAACAAAATGTGGAAAAAGTGAAGTTATGTGAATACCTACTGGATGCACTGTCTAGCAAAAATAATAAGAGAAAATACAAAATATACATAACTGACTAGAAGTGTTGTAGTGCCTATAGATTGATGTTCCAGGTTTTCACAAGGCATTGTGTATGGTAGATGCCTAGCATGGAACGGAGATGGCAGCTGAAAATGCACTCTGCTGACTTTACCACCCTCTGAAGGGTGCTGCTGTTAGAGGATGCTCTCATTGTTGTTGTAGGTGAGAACCAGGATTGGAGCTGTGTGTGGCCACACAGTCATGCGTGAAGAGGAAGTACAAGAGGGGACTGAGTACATAGCCCTGAGGGGCTGCCCATTCTCACTTGTCAGGAAGTCCAGGATCCAGTTGCAAAAGGAGGTGTTAAGACCACGGGTCCAGAGCTTGACAAGCTTAGCAGGCACAATAGTGCTGAATGCTGTGCTGTAGTCCACAAACAGCATTCTCACGTATGTGTTACCCTTTTCTAAGTGGGAGGGGGCGGTGTGTGCTGTCAGAGTGATGGCATTGTTTATAGATTTGTTAGGGTGGTATGCTAATTGAAGTGGATCCAAGTTGTCAGGAAGGGTGGAGCAGATGTGGTTTCTGACCAGCAGATGTGGGTTCTGACCAGCCGCTCAAAGCAATGCACAATGATGGAGGCAGGTGATAGAAGGTTTTCTCAGTACAGGGACAGTGGTGGTCCACTTGAAGCATGTGGGGATAGCTAGCTGAGTCAGAAGTTGAATATAGAGGTTAAAACTGTCGCTAGCTGGTCAGGGCATCAACTGAGGATATGGCCTGGTATGCCATCTGGCCCTTGAGACGTCCGAGGGTTAACTCTTTTAAAAGCACTCCCCAAGTCAGCCGTGGCTAGGGGCAGAGTGCAGTCGTCCTGGTCCTCAGCAAGCCTCCCCAAAGGAATTGTGTTGGTCGCCTTAAACCGTGCATAGAAGGTGTTGAGCTCAGTGTGAACCGCCTTACCAAACAGTGTGGGAGGAGGTGGTAGCTGTTACGTATTTGTGAATAACGAAGTTCAAGAGTCTCATTACCACAGGTAGGAAAGAATATAATGAAATTATGTGGAATGAATATCTTAACATTTGAAATAATATAGGATTCAAGGGGTAGGATTCATATTTTCATAAAAAAAATCTGTACTGTCTATTTTCTAAAAGAAAACGTAGTTTGAGGCAGTTTGATAATTTCCTACAAAATAAATGAATTTGATCCCACACATTTGATTTCAGAATATCTTAACAGTTTAACAAGCAATTTTGAGCGGGAATTCACCAACTGTATATCATAGAAACTTATGCTCTGTGGAATGTACTTTCATGCTCGTACCCTGTGCAACGCAATTCACGTAAAATCTTGTCCGCCATTTGCCACTCTGTATTCAACACACCCAAATATGTTGTTTTGTGACTTTGGAGCAATCAAATGAGTGAATATGAAACTGAATGTGTGACTATGAAACCTTTATTGCGGTGGCTATACTATGTTTTCTCAGGTTTTGGGCATGTAATTAATGCTGGATCTAGGCATAAAATTCGAAATAAAATTCTATATTGCTTAGGGCCCCCCAAAAACTAGAGCTGGCCCTGTGTGTGATAGAGAAACTTACCTGCTTAGCAGGACCTCTCCTACCCGATCATCTGTAATACAAATAAAATTTAAACAAAAACTACTTTCTGGTCTTGTGAACATAGAAATTCTTCCAAACATATTATCGAGATTGAACCCTGTTATCAGTGGCATGGGATCGATTCCAGACACACAGCAATAATTATTAATGGAAAATATAACAAATATAAGCATATTATTTGCAACTATCCACTATTAATAATAATCGTTTGATTACAGATGTTTTTGCGATTTTAACTTTACTTGGCGGACCTACCTGATGTCAGTACACAAGCCATTGAAAGTTTGTACAAATAATAGGAGACAAGCGAGCTATATATCTTCAGTAGACTGGAACGTAGTTCTTGTAATTAGAATGTTGTAGAAAAGTATTCATCTACTACGCGTTTGAAATCGAAACTATAATAATTTCTCTACGCCTTCTCACAACCCATTGGTAAAGATAACAGGAGAAAAAAATAAATTGTTAATGAGACATGGGCACATTATTTTTACTTGGCCCGGTGCTTCGGTTAGAAGGTGTTTGCTAATATTCTACAATTACTTGGCTCATAAGGAGACACCACTTCAAACCCGGAGCTCCGGTATGTCCATAACGAGCTTGCACACACTGACAGACAATCCACGCGTGCGCGTCGTCATTTGTCCACAAGATATGTGTCCGTGTGGAACATTGCTGTGGGGTCGGTACGAGCATAAACGTTTAGCCAGCAAGTGCAAACTTTGTTGGGAAAACTGTCAGAACACTGGCTAGCAGTCTTTCTGTTTAGTACGCGGACTGAGCAATTAGGTTACGCTAGGTACTTCCATGTGTTCGTGTTAACGAACAACATAACCGAAACGTTACTTATTGCAACATTGTAGCATGGCTGGCAGCACCATCAAGACAGTATACGATATATTTCAATCCATGGAGTACGGACCGACTAGTTCCAGCACTGCCACAGCTCAGGTAATTTTATGTAAATATACACGGGTCCAGCTAGTGTATAACTAAGTAGTTGATATTAAGTTACAAACATTCCCAAACCATACCGTTCTTTCACGTGTTTCACATGGAAAATATATAAAAATGTACTTTTTAGTAGTTTAACGTAGTTAGAGATAATGTGTGCCAGCAAAGTGCTAGCTTAATATCACTTTGTGAAGTGTACTGTAATAGCAGCAGTAACTCACAAGACAGACACGTGACATAATGAAATGTGATGGAGCCTGTCTGGCCCAGGAGGCCAAATTGGGTGGGATGTGGTCTGAACAACCCACTTTCAATAGCAGACAGGTTCAGGGTAAAGTTCATTATATATGTGGCTGAATCAAACTATTGCCAGTAAGATGTGCTAGGAACGTGATGGAAAATGTACCCTGACCTCGCCACCAATCCCTACCCTGTGAACGCAATACTCCCTAGGGACGCTTCATTTTATTGGTTACTCTGCAGCCAACGAAAATGAGTCTCAATCAAATCTGCCTGTAGTCCAAACGTTATAATATACCTGTGTCAAAAAATAGAAGCTCTATATTTATTTACGAATGGCAATTTTGTTAATAAAGGTCTGTTTAAGGAAAAGGGCTATGCTGTATGTCGATTGTAATGGCAAGACATTTAAATGAATTGGCCAGAGAAGCATGTTTTTTTTATCGCAGTGTCACCCTGTTAGAGATCATTAACACTTTTATCCCGTGCAGTCATTATGCACTGCAATTTCTTGTAATTCTCATGCATATGAGACAGTACGAACACAAGTTAAATATCATAGAATAAACATCTATTAAAGTTTTAGATAGAGATCATTTAAAAAAAGTTAATATTACATATAATGAAGCATTTTATTACTCATTAATAAGGCATTACTAATAATGCATATGGTCGTTCATGAGATCTTAATAAACACTTGACACTAGTTTTTTATGTTAAGAAATTATACACTAAAAACACATTCTTCTTTACGGCAATGACCTGGGCAGTACCTGACGTTACATAAGACCTCGAAATGGTCCCTAGGACATATCAGTGGACAATGACCACGCAATACAGAGGATTTGTTTTAAACATAGTGTTACAAATACTAAATTCAGTGTGATTGAGTATTACGTGATATCATTGTGATAGTTCTGATGCACATGGGGAGCGAAGGCTGGCCAGCGTGGTCCGATCCTACAGACGTGTTACTGTAGCTCAGATTGCTGAAAACATTAACCATAAGTTGAAAAAATATGGTTCAGGAATGGTTTGAGGAACACCACAATGAGTTCAAGGTGTGGGCTTGGCTTCCAAAAAACCAGTCATGGTTGAATCTTTCTCTTCACAGTTGACACTTGTAAACTACCTATTTTCTCACATGAAACAATTAATTGATGAACTGTTACTTTTTCCATTGTTGGGTAACATTTTTATTATATGCTTTTCCATGGTAATAAATTCTTTACTTCCAAAATGTTCTGTTATCTGATTGTTTAATTATATATTTGTATTAAACCCTGTATTTTTGTTTATCTATCACTTTGCCTGTCTACTTTGCCAGTGTATGAACAAATACACAAATGTTGTCTCCTTCCTCAGACTTGGCTTGAGCATCAGTCGTGTGCTCTTGGCTTATTCATCGATGGAAGATTTGTCCTCCCTGCCGGCAGACAAACATTTAGTGTGACTGACTCTTCAGGTAACTTTTTGGCCATTTACAGAGCTAAGCAATGCTGAGCTCCATCTCCTTATCAGCCTCCTCCAATAGGAGGCTTGCCGCGAGAGTGGTGTGTTGTCAACATTGTGTCTAGTTCACTTCAATGTAATGTTCACTTCATTTCACACTACAGTGTTATCTTTTGTTATCTTCGAAACGCTCAAACAATGAAAATGTATTCTGACATTTGACTGATCTTTCTTTTTTATCTCTTTATTTTCTGTCTCTGTCTTTCTCTGTCTCTTTATTCCCTCCCACTAGGGCATAGTGTGTGTACTACAGTGTGTGCTGCAGATGAGGATGTGTCCCTGTCTGTGTCCTCTGGGGCCAGTGGCTTCAAAACTTGGAGTGCCCTACCCTGCCATGTGAGAGCCAAGACTCTCCTCAGGTACCCAAACCTTCCACCTCTGACAATGGTTTCCTACCCCCTTCATTTCTGTCTAGCATCACTGAGATAAGCCCCAGTCCGCTGGGTTTACACAGGTTTATTTTAGTTAGCCATTTAAATCTGGGCCAAAACAGTTTATTAACCAGTTTACATTATGTATTACCTGTATCAAATGGTTACATACCTTTGTGTGTCAGGTTGGTGAGGGGCCTACAGACACATGGTCAGTGTTTGTCTGAGCTGTGTGATTTGGCCCAGTGTCCCAGTTCCCCCTCAGCTCTAATCAGGCTCCTGCAGTACTACTCCGGCTGGGCTCAGCTTCGTGACTCCCTCCTCCCTGACTGGACACCACTAGGTAAAATGGTGTGTGTGTGTGGGGGTGGGGTTGATTGTGTTTTTTTTTTGGGGGGGTGCGTTGCAGATCAGGTATGGGCACCAACTTGTTGTTGGTACCTTCGATATTATCATCATTTCAACAACCTCTTGTTTGTTTTTTAATGCTTGTACAAGCATACCCAGACACTCAACAAGTAACACCTAGAATAGTTTGACTGTACTGACATGACACAACAGTCCGGCACTTGCTGCCAGAGCCCACACCCATGGAAGGCCAGACAGGTTCAGCATAGGTGGCACATGAATTCGTATTCCTTTTCCCCTTACTTTGACACTACTCGTTCAACTCTGGTAGAGTGGCCAAACGTAAGCCACTCTTCAGTAAAAGGCACATGTCAGCCTGACTGGAGTTTGCCAAAAGGCACCTGAAGGACTCTCAGACCATGAGAAACAAAATCCTTTTTTATCCTATTAAGACCATCCAGATGCCATAGGTGGAACCATTTTTCTCAATATACTATCATGTTTTCAATTGTTGTATATCTCTCTATTGTATATCTTTCAGATCACCTAACAACAATTTCTGTATATTAATTTCTAAGTTGATACCATGACACATCAGCCGCACATGAACTTGGTTCCAGAAGTTAACAGCTATTGGACAGTACCAAAATAAATTCTCCCGACAGCGTCTACACCAGGGGTCTCAAACCGGTTCCACGGAGGGCCGAGTGTCTGCAGGTTTTCACTCTCACCTTGTACTTGATTGATTAATTATGTCACTGATTGGTTAGGTCTTCCCTCATCTGGTTATTTAGGTCTGAACCTGGAACCAATTTATAGGAAAAAACTAATACCTGCCAACACTCGGCCCTCCGTGGAACCGGTTTGAGACCCCCTGGTCTACACATTGCAGTTTGTTCAATCCCCCATTTGCTGAGCGTTTTTGTTGTTGCCAGAATTCTAAACAACTTACATTGAAAAACTGTAATCACACATCAAATGTTGTCTTATATACAGTGCCATTCACTTAATGCCATGGAAGTGGAACATCAAACATATCCTCCCAGATGTTTATAATTTTATATGGTTTTGCAACTGACTTTTTATAGGAAGATTTATCTCATGAATATTGTTTTATTTTCTTTTAATATATTTGAGTTAAGCCTTTTTATTTGCTGTATTATTGGTTCTGGTCCTTCTGGAGGGTGGAATTGTAACCAACTTTGCATTGATTGATTTAGTAATGTTGATAATTTAAACAAGGTAACATTGTTAATCCATCTGTAGCAAATAGTCAATTTGTAAACATTTGCTTGAAAACCAGTTTGGATGGCTGTGAATAAATGAGGGGATAATGGACATCCTTGCTTTACACCTCTAAACAGTCAAAAACTATTGGAAATTAATCCATTATTTATAATTCTACATTTGGGGTTACTACTCATTTTGGAGGGTGCTTGTTTGTGTGGAAGTGTTTATTTACTTTACTCTGTTTTCCAGGTGTGGTGGCAGTGGTTGTTTCCGATGACTGCTCCCTCTACTCGCTCATGCTTAAAGCCCTACCAGCACTGGCCATGGGTATGACACAAACACAAACTGTTTTTTTACTTTCTTTGTGGACACCTAAAAAAAAATCCTTATAACCCATAACCTTAAACGACTCAAATTCCAACGCTATCCTAATCAAAACATATTTATTCTGCTGACCACCAATATTTACAATACATACATACACTTCTGTTTGTGGTCACTGATAAAGGTCTTTGTTTTCTAAAGAAAATCTAATATTTTGTCCATTTAAAAAGAGAAATGGTTAATGTTGTAAATGGGTGTAGCTGGAAACACAGATTTTAAATGGAGTAGGCATATGCCCATTATCAGCAACCATCACTCCTGTGTTCTAATGGCACGTGTTGTTTTCTAATCCAAAGTTTTTCATTTTAAAGGGTTGTTGATTATTAGAAAGGCCTTTTGCAGTTTTTTTTTCCCACATCTGAAAACTTTAGTGCTGATTTAAAGAAGCAATAAAACCGTTTTTAGACTGGTTGAGTATAATGATCATCTGCAATTGTAGGTTTGGTTACAGGCTCAAAATAGCCTTGAGGTGTTCAGATCCCAAAGAAGAATATTAGTGAGGCCCAGACCAAATGAAAAGATGATAGAGGAGTGCTTGACACAATCTGTCAAGCATAGGGGGCTTTGGTGGTGGTAAAGTGGGAAATTTGTACAGGGTAAAAAGAAACTTGAAGAAGGCTATCACTCCTTTTTGAACAAGGGCGGCTATTACACCATGCCCTGTGGACGGCACTTGATTGGAGCCATTTTCTTCCTACTACAAGACAATGACCCAATGCACAGCTCAAAACTATGCAAGAACTATTTAGAGAAAAAGCAGTCCGTTGTAAGAAGTTCCCATCTTTCTAATCCAACTTGTGGGAGGTGCTTCAGGAAGCATGGGGTGAAATGTTTTTAGATTACCTCAAAAAATTTGCCAATGCCAATGGTCCGCAAGGCTGTAATTGCTGCAAATGGATGAATCGTTGAATAAAGCAAGCAAGGTTTGAAGGACACTTATGATTTCAATTAAATATCATTACCGTTTCCTATTCATTTTGAAATATTACCCATTCAAACTCATTTCATGTATGTTTTCATGTCAAACAAGGACATTTCTAAATTACCCCAAACTTTTGAATGATATTGGGCATAGGAGCATATACACAAATAAACATACCCACGTTCATAATATATTCAAAAGAAATAGATGATTTTGGTGAGTGCAGAAGGGCCATGCAATTTAAGGTGTAAAACCATATAAAATTAATTCATAAGAATCCTAACCCTAATTTGTACATTTTACCCAAACACATTTCACTAGATATTAACGCATTTCTCTGCAAAATTGAGCCCTAGCACTTCTGTTTCCCAGGCAACGCTGTGGTAGTGATCCCTGGCATGGAGACAGCTACCCCTGCTCTCCTGTTGGCTCAGCTGTTTGTAGAAGCTGGACTTCCTGCTGGGGTGCTTAATGTGGTCACAGGCAATGTTCTGTCACTGGCATCTAGAGTGGCTCAAAATCCACTCACCAGTTACGTCACCTACAGTGGAAATAAGAAAGTAAGCAGTCATACCGATCGATCACATAATCACACTAGGGATTCCACTGCAGTCATTTGGAGGTGGAGTAGACCTACGGCATTAGTCTTGGGAATGTGACAAACACCAGCAAGAACAGTACAGAACAGTTTTCGTTCACTCAGTTGTACTTATTCTATTTTAGTTATACACCATATATCTGTGCATTCCACATCATTCTGTCCTTATTAGAGCCCGTTTTGTCTTTGAAGTTTGTAGTTTAAACCCTTGAAATCTTGTGCTTTTTTTCAAGCATTTTATAGCCTTCATTCCTCAAAACAATGACTGACAGGATATTCTAGAATAAGGTGTCGAAGTGATTCCTCCTGGAAATGGTGCCTGTCTAGATTTTATCAAAAATGTAACTTCATGGTACTGTTTTGTGTACATCTGTAATGTCCTGACTATGCGTTGTGATCAGCTCAATGCCACTTTAGTCAATCAAAGTTCCACCTTCCCTCTTGAAACAGCAAAATCTGTACATTATTCCTAATCTTCCAACCGTTGTTTCTTTTCCAGGATGGAGAGAAGCTATGCAGAGCCACAGCTGGCATGGGTGTTCCAGTCTCCCTGTCCATCTCCCTCGGCGCTCCCTGTCCCTTTATGATATTTGAGTCGGCTGACATCGACAGCGCCGTAGATGGAGTGATAGAGACAGCCTTTAAGAAGAAGAGTGAGGTGAGACAGCCTTTAAGAAGCAGAGAGAGGTGATGCAGCCTTTAAGAAGAAGAGTGAGGTGAGACAGCCTTTAAGAAGAAGAGTGAGGTGAGACAGCCTTTAAGAAGAAGAGTGAGGTGAGACAGCCTTTAAGAAGAAGAGTGAGGTGAGACAGCCTTTAAGAAGAGGAGTGAGGTGAGACAGCCTTTAAGAAGAGGAGAGGTGAGACAGACATTAAAATGAAGAGAGAGGTCAGACAGACATTAAGAAGGGGAGAAAGAAAGATCGAGGCAGACTTGAAAGAGACCAAGTTGAGGCTGCTGGCTTTCTTAAAGTACTTTCTTGAAAGCTAAATCAGACAGATGGAATTGATATACTACTGAATGAGATGCAGTCCCAAGGATGGCCACTTGAAGTCAGTGTTGTACTGTTGTTAATCTTCACTGACTTAGCAAGCCTACATTACACAGAATATAAGAGATTCTAAATTCTCTTGGGAATACCCAGAAATTTAAATAATAAGTATAATACTAATAATAGGTTGAAATAATTGTTTATATATATATATATATACATACATATGCAGCGGGTGAAATAAGTATTGAACACTATTTTTTTCACAAAATATATTTCCAAAGGTGCTATTGACATGAAATTGTCACCAGATGTTTGTAAGAACCCAAGTAATCCATACATACAAAGTAACCAAATTTATGTGTATTAATGTGAAATGACACAGGGAAAAAGTATTGAACACATGAATGTTACCAACATCTGGTGAAAATTTCATGTCAGTAGCACCTTAGCAATTATATTTAGTGAGAAAAATGGTGACGTGTTCAATACTCGTTTCACCCGCTGTACATATATTTATATATCTAGCCATGAGTTTTGATTAGATGCACTTGGTCTGGAGTAGTTAACACATGGGACTATTAAATTTGAGCCGTGGACATGTTAATATTCATGAAATAACCTTTCTCTCTCACTTTATTAGTGCCAGTGGCTACTGTGTGTCCAGGAGTCCGTGTTGGATAGTGTTGTAGCCCGGCTGAAGTCACGAATGGCAGGAATGAAGAGCGTTCCTCTTCAGGCCGAAGGGGATCGGCGGGTGTTAGACGCTGCAGTACAGGAGGCCCAACAGCTGGGGGCCACAGTGAGTCGATACCATTTTGGGTGTAGCATTCACACTTGACCTGGAGTACGTACACAACCATATAAACAGGTGACAAGTAACTGAAAGGTTGCTAGATCAACATTGTTATTTTTGAATTGACCACTACCATGTACGCTGTGAATTCTCTAGTACAGGTCAGAGCTACATTTTTAACAATCATGGAATACAAGCTGTTAACAGCAAAACAAAAAAAACTAACTACATTATTATACAAAACATTTTAAATATACCTGAAAAAAACAAAAATCCAAAGCAAGTTCCCAATGCTGCAATTCGGAATATGGAGCTAAGACAACCTTGTTTGCTTAGTGTCAATTGTGTGTTCTGTTTTTAGATTAGTGGCTGAAAGTGGCTTTGTTAGATTATCAAGCAGAAACATTCTTTTTTTATTTATGTGAACCTAATTGTAATATGTTATGTTACTAGCTGATCCAGCCGTGTGCCCCACCCCCTTCTGGTGCCTTCTACCTCCCAACCGTGCTGTGCGGAATGGCCCCCTCCTGTTCCTGTGTGGTGACCCCACCACCAGGGCCCTTGCTACCCCTCATCTCCTTCAGGAGCCATACAGAGGGCGTCACACTGGGTAAAGACGAACACACTATACTTTATGTAACCATGCTCAGACACCAACCACAAACACACCTAGCATTTTCATGCTACGATAGCTGTGAAAAGACTTAACGTACATTGACTAACATTTTTTAAATGATGTAAGCAGTCTCCCTCTGAGGTAACGCAATACACTTATGTCACCAAGGAAACCAGCTGCGGTTGTAAATTGAACTGTGAATTGTAGATAAGCAGTGACTTAGGAGGTTATGAGCATACATCCCCTACATTGTTTCTTGGCAGTAACGTGCCCAACTAGTTACTCAGCAGCTAATTTGCTAGCTAGCTTGTAATGGGAATTACTCAACATTAAGTAGGCTGTACTTCTTTAATCCTGTTCACTTTCATTTAATATGAGTTTTGATTGGCATGCTTGTTAGATAGCATTTTCATTGCTGTCAATATACTTGGGAAATGCAGGTCATTGACACAAATCAATTAAGGAATATTGTGTGTTGCGTTTAGGATAGCTGATATTTTGCTTTAGCTTGGTACCAGCATGGAAACAAAAACAGTGATTATTTTCAGGCATTTTACATTTTATCAGTTATTTTTACCTTGTTTTAGTAATCAACAGGCTTCATTCATTAATTTAATTTTTTTAAAGAAAGGTCCTAAGAAAAGTATGTTCGATTTATGACGTGTTCTTAAACTGA
Organism: Novumbra hubbsi; assembly: GCA_016801125.1. Lineage (NCBI taxonomy): Eukaryota > Metazoa > Chordata > Actinopteri > Esociformes > Umbridae > Novumbra > Novumbra hubbsi. Next base: position 126,455 of record JACXGK010000075.1, read on the forward strand.
ATAATTGTTCACCCATTTGTACTGATAACGATGAATTGTCCTGGTATATTTTAAGATTATGTCAGTAGTTCCTCATTAGCATAGGCAGGGCTCAAAATAAAAAAAAAAATCAGTTAAGGAGCAATTGGGTCCTATATGAAATTATTATTTTTTTAAGTGCCACATAATAATGAACTTGCACTTTACATTTTCTACTTACTTTGTCATACTGTTGTGTGTGCGTCTGCCCTCTTTTTACAATGTCAGTATTTTTAACTTTGTGGATGTAATAGGAACGTCTTTCTTCTTGTCTTGCACACATCAAGTAAAAAAAAAAATCATCAGTAATATCTGATAGGTACAGTTGGTGAAGGGCGACTCTTCACATGCAATTATAAAGACATTTACATGCACATTTTTAAATCTTAACGTGCACATTTATATTGTCTCCCATGGCGATCTGAGCAAAATTATCACTTGCATATAAATATTTTTGGTCACAATGTGACAGTTTCAGGCGCAGTCTGGAGCCCTGATAGGTAAACACCCCACGATCCCTATAAAAGGGCACATGAGACTGCAGGGTCTTGTTTGCACACAGAAATCACACATAGTAATTCAAAAGAAAGGTTGAGATGGAGGTCAAGAATGCCAAAACTTCAGTAGTTTTGAAGTGGAGGTACTGCAGCAAGAAGTGAACAGCAAATGAGCTGTCATATTCAGTAATTTAAATATTGTATTTAAAATTACAACAAAAGAGATGCATTGGATGCTTTTACTTGTTCACTATCCGGAGAAGGGCGCACAACTAGTGAAGTCTATGGCCCAAAACAATATTGCCAAACACAGAAGAATAAAGTAAATTAATATCAAAACATTTTATTAAGTCTGAAATATCATTGTAATTTCCATCCTATATATTATAAAACTGCAGAACTGAAAAAAAACAATAACTTGTTATTTGGCACAAACATGTCAGCACTCAAATGTGTGCATAGATTTTGTTTTTACCTAAGAACAAAGAATGGTTGGTGAATGAGGCCTAATGTGACTAGATCAATTTGAATAAAATGATCTATTATAATCAATCTTCAGTTCAGGAAAATAATAAAATATAACAAATAAAACAAAAAAGTTGTCACAAACCAGCAGGCAATATTTTGACGTGGTAAAGCCCTGCGGTTGCATGTTGTCTTCCTATTGCGGTGCTTTGTTGATGTGAAAAGTTCTTGTTGCAAATGTCAAGAAAAATGTATTTACATATTATGCAAATGTTATTAAAATCAACATTATGTCACAGACAACATGTTTTGTGTTTTAAAGTGCCCGTCTGGTCATGTCTTGGCAGGTAACCACAGCCCTCACGGCCATGCTGCCTCTCTCTGGACAGAAGACCTCACTCTGGCGCTGGAGGCTGCGAAGAGGTATTGAAGACACACACGTTATTATACATATATTATCAGTGACAACTGATTATAGCCCCTTGAAACAGGCAGGCCACTGCATCCTCTTCTCTAAACAATCCAGGGCATACCTGAGCCATTGGAGCTTTTTGATGGAGCTTGGCCATTTGAATGGTGTGATCATGTGAACGTTTTTCCCATTTAACCTTGTTGCCAACCTCTCTCACCATCCTCAGCCTTTCTGTCGGTTCAGTGTGTGTCAACTCACACTCTGTGTTGGATCCTTCCCTGTCTTTTTCTGGACACAAGGAGAGCAGCAACTGCACTGACGGAGGGAAGGAGGTACGGAAGACATTTCTGTCACTTTTTACCCACTTTCTGCTTTAACCACTAGAATTCTAGAATGTTGCTGTAAATTACAAAGAATTCTGTAACTAAATCATATTTTCTCTCACATTTCAAACAAATAGATATATTACAAAAACTGAGAACACATTTAAATGACAAGTTAACTTTGTTTTAAAGAGCACATCCACATCGTTAATCTGACACCAAATTCACGAAACTTTGAATAATACATATAGTTTTCTAAACTCTTGTAATACAAATTGAACTCTAACTCGTCTTCCTCCACTCCCTCTGCGAATGCATTACACGTTTGCTACTACAAAATTTGTCTAATAAACTCATAGACGAACCAGATTGTAAGATTGGTTAGTTTCTATATAGCCTAACTGACATCTTCAGAAACAAGAACCAACCTCTTAGTTTGCATAAAACGAAACTGACTCTTTTTTTACAAGACAGCAATAATTTGCGGTCTACACATCTAATGGAATCATAACAACGTAATCATAAGGCACACAAATCTCAACACATTATACTTTGTATAGATTATAAGTGATTGTTTGTGACACATTTCGGGAGATTCAGGACATCATGATCAAGTGACGACGTTGTCAGCAAAGCATAACGTTACTGTCTCCAGTTTTGGCTAGTTGGTGAAAGTGACACTTCGTTACTGCAAAAGCTGAACACATTTACAGGCAGACAACATTTCTATAGTCTGAAAGATTAACCAAACCGGACAATTAGTTGTCTAGTTATCTATGGTCGTTTTCATTTATGAATTAAATCAGGAGTAATGCAAAAAAACATCCAACTAATTAACCCTAACCTTAAGTACCCAGACTGAGGAAACAATAATTCCAGCTCCACAGTTGAGCTGATGAGCTCAAGAAATTGACAGGTATGTTATTGCCATTTAAAAGATATTACCAACATTTCACAGCATATGTAAAACACCACACGTGTATACACCACACAGTTTATTTTGTTAATCACCTCAACATCTTGCACTTTAAAAGGGATAACGGACATTTCCAACTTTGCACCACCAAGCAACATAGAAACAGCCTCTTCTAGCGTTAAAAGCTAAGGCCGTTTTGGTGCTAGCGTATTGAGTAACGAAATTATAGAAACTATCCCGACCTGGATCTTGTTTACTTTGATAATTTCATACACTTTTTTTATGTCGTTTAAAGGTTTGGGGTAACTTATTTTTGTCCTGGTTATCCCTTTAAAATAACGTCAAATAGGTCAGAAATACAGTGTAGACAATGTTAATGTTGTAAATGACTTTTATAGATGAAAACAGCAGATTTTTAAAGGAATGTCTTCATAGGCATACTACATAATAATATGATTGTAAAGTTTCTAAAGATCAATTAGCCCTTTAAAACGATTAACTTGCCATTGCAAATTGTTGCTGAAATTGGGTCTGTATGCATGAGTAGATATTCCTTTGCTTCCAGTTACATTAGTCATTTACAACATTGACAATGTCTGCACTATATTTCTGATTTGATTTGATTTGATTTTACTTAAATGGACCAAACAAATGTAAGTGATCACATACTTCAGAATTTTAACCGAATTATTTCTTATCAAAGCATAGTCCTTTCCTGTCTCACCTGTACATTTGTGTAATTTAGCAGACATTGCTATCCACTGACAGTTAAGGCTACAAGTTGTTTTTGTTTTTGTCTCCATGTCTCCTAAATCGCCACTCCACTTCTAGGGTCTTTTCCAGTTCCTCCGCCCCTCCTCCTCCTCCTCTCCTTCACTCCCCCACTCCTCTCCAACCTCCCTGGATTACTCCAAGTTTGGGACAGCGGCCTCAGCTGCCATCATCCCCCAGGGACATGATTCCTCCAGGTGATTTAAAGGGCTATATTTCTTATAACATAATTTGGTTTCGTTTAGGATTTTAGTTTAGTTGTTGTTTTTTGTTGTTGTTGTCTCAATGTCTCCATGAATCTGCGTCAGTCTCTGTCTCTCTTTGGCTCTTATTTTGTGTGTCACTCTGTATCTTCCTCTGTCTCTCTATGGGGCTGGTGCCAGATGTCTTGAAATGAGGGTGTTTAGGGGGTTAACCCCGTTGAGTGTAAAATCTGATAGTAAGCATCGGCTGCAAGAGGCCGGTGTAAAGCTTCGCTGCTGGACCTGGGAGGAGGCCCTCCACACTGTAGCATAGCCTCTATAGACATCCCTCTGGGAGAGTTTATGGCTGGGTGGGGGGACAGAGCCATGCCAGAGGCATTGGACAAGAAAGAGGTTTTGGTTTGAACTTCTTAGGTCAGTTCTGATGAAGGGAACTTTTTAATTATGTAACAAATGGTCCGGTAGAGTTCATGTTGTAAACACACAAATCTAAATAACATTCCACCCTCACTCCCTCAGTGACCCTCGTTCCTACCGGCAGTATGTAGGTGGGAAGCAGTGTAAGTCTGAGTCGGGCGGCAGTGTCTCCGTCCTAGCACCAGATGGCGCTGTGTTGGCCTACTGTCCAGACTCGGGGAGGAAAGACGTGCGCGACGCCGTGGAGGCAGCCATTAAAGTCCAACCTGGGTGAGCTCTGTCCTAGTTTGCTTGTTAAGTGGGTTCATAGTCCGTCATACATCACCCACACCTTCTCCAAATTATCCATGCAGAGTTTGAGGTCTGTTCAGTGTAGTATTTAATATTCAGAGCAAGATTGAACTGAATCTAATTAGAGTTCAGATCATTGTTTATTTCAAGTGCATTTAACATGTCTCCCACATACTGAAAGATCTTGAAAATGGATGGGAAATAACAAAGATGTAGTCTGTCACATGGAATTATATTTTGCGGCCCCACAAGGTTAGTTATACTGGTGTGTGTGTGTGTGTGTGTGTGTTTGTGTTTTGTGAAACATCATTGTTTTGGGTCATGTAAGTTGGATGAAGAGGAGCCCTGTGGATCGGGCTCAGTCCCTCTTCACCCTGGCCAAGGCTTTGGAGATGAAGAGGTTGGACTTGGCCATGTCACTGCATTCTCAGACAGGTCTCTCATCAGAGGAGGCAGACAAGGAGGTGGAGCTCAGCATTGCTCAGCTCTATGATTGGACGGCCCGCTGCGATAAGGAAACGGGCCAAGTTCTGGTATTTGTTTGAAACTGGCTTGTTTGTTGAGAAACTAGTATTTCTCCAGCTTCTGTTCATACACTTTCATTAAATGTAGATAAAATGTATGTTTTATGTTGATGAGGTTTATTTTATAGGTAGTTTAAGACCCTGCAAAAGACTACCGCCCAGTACAGTGGTTGTAGTTATAAAATAAACGAGAGATTCCTGTTTCTATCAAGGATAGAAACGGACATACCAAAAACTCCCCGGTGCATTTCTTCTTTCCTTCTCCCTCTCCTCTAGCATGTCCCTCAGTCAGGTTCGGCCTTTTCAATCCCAGAGGCTCTAGGGGTAGTGGGCGTGGTTCTCCCGGACACCTCCCCCCTCCTCTCTATGGTCTCCCTGCTGGCGGCTGCTGTTGCCATGGGCAACGCTGTTGTCATGGTGCCCAGTCCCAAAAACCCCTTGCCCGCTCTAGAGTTCATCCAGGTAAGTCCAGCCCTGCCCATTGGTGTTTTAAATATGTGTGTATTCCCCACTCACTCTCCTAATCCTCATATTCTCTCTAGGTTCTCCAGTCCTCTGATATTCCAGCAGGCATGGTCAACATTTTAACTGGTGGCAGAGATCAGCTAACCCAAGCTCTAGCCAATCACAATGTCATTAAAGCCATATGGTATTGGGGCAGTGTGGAGGTGGGTGTGATGCTTGGATACTCCTATCACATGCGCACACACACAGCACCTAATTAGATTTTAGTAGCCAATTGATTTAAGTTAACAGGGTTTTAGTGTTCATTTCGTCTTTTCTGTCTATCCCTCTCACTCACACACACTCATATGCAGGGTTGCCAGTATCTCCAGCACACATGTGCCAGCCCTCTAAAGAACCTGTGGCTTCACTGCCAGGAGAAGGATGGGGGGAGAGTCTGGAGCCAGCCTCACCCCTCGCTTCTGGAGGAGAGGTGGAGACATGCTGTCCAGTGGAAGAGTGTTTGGATCCCCACTGCTTAGAGAGAAAAAGGGAGAGAGAAGGTGAATTATAGTAAGAGAATGTCTAATGTAGAACATTTAAATTAAGATTTATAAGAACAGGGAGGGTGTGTTTAGTTCTTAGTCACATTCGGGGAATGGAAACACCTGGAGAAGGGGGTTGGGAGAGTGGGAGGGAAAGGTGAGGGAGAGTTGGAGTACATTGTTGTGGGAAATAGGATTTGTTTGAGTGGGGTGGGTGGGTATGGTCTTTCACATTCTTTTTATAATGCACTTAAGGGATCAACAACAAAACAGACTGTCAGGCAGCCGATTTGGGAATATTCTATCATACGAAAGTTCCTCTTTCATGATGAAGGCCTTAATGATTATGAAACCTTGCAGATATGTTCCATCTTTTTTTGACAATCTTGATTACTTGGTGGTGTATCACAGCAAATACATAGAGATATTTTATGGAGCGCTGTTATAAACGGTTATAACCCTTATGCATTGTTGACTGCTACCTCTCCGTTATTCCTTGTTATAGACATTGCTGATACATAGTCTGCATTAGGAACTTAGCCTTAGCCAAAAAATGTTATTATGATGTTCAGATTGTTTTTAAATGTTTGGTATTGTTGGTACACGTGAGAGGTTAATTTAGCCATTCCAATGTTGTTTAATAAAAATAATACTACTATTCTTCCAAACCGTTTCCGGCCTTCAAAGGTGCTACATAACGTTTGGCCTTCTCATTCAGGATCAGATGTCTTAGAAACAGCTGATGATTTTGTCCTTATTGTTCATGTTCTGTTAGACACTTTGAAGTATTGTTAATGATCATGTTGTTGTAACGTTTTAAGAGCTGTAATAAAACTATAGTAACCTTACACTGTGTTATGCACTCTCTTAAAGAGGTTATCTTCGCTTACAAGGGCTGGTCATGAGATTCAATTCCCCATGTTTGAACCCTCCTACCTCCATTTACACTTTTGTTTGGGCTTTGTCCTGAGGTTTAATGGTTTTGAAAAGAGGAAAAAGGTTGACATGGCTTGAAAGGAGAACAGAGACCCGGTATTTCCTCTTAAACTTCCCCTTTTGTGATTAGATGCCAAGACTGTCACCTCCTTTTGATATGGTATTTCTAACTAGATTTTGGCCAGTTTCTCGCAAGGTTTGCAAAAACTGTTAAAGATCCATGTAAAAACAGGATAAAACTGTGACTAAAGACATGTTAGTACTTGACTGCTACATAACTATGTCATGTTAAGATCGCATATCCTTCCTAGTCCGATGGCATTGACTCATTTTAGTGTTGCGCTAATAGTGAATCCTTTTTGTGCTGATTCATTGCGTAAAATGTTTTGCTTCTTTACGAGGGTTGTGTCGGTCCCATATTGTGATCATTTCCATGCCTAGTGCTTTTATGGACTTATAACCTGGTTCTGGTTTGTTATTAACCACCTTTCTAGCCAAATGGGAACCGTCGGTCAAAGTTGACATTCTCCTTTGTATTGCAATCCTCTATAGTGGAAATGTCAAGGCAGGCTGAAGAGTTTGTCTCACAATGTGCCACCTGCCTGAGGCTGATGCGCTGGGTTGCCTTAAGCACCTCTTACATCAACAAGACTACAAGCTCTGTTCCAGGTCTCTAGTCGTAGAAGGTGCTACGTGATGAGGAGATCTTCAAGAGTTCAGCAGTTATCCAGACAATTTTATATTATCAGTACTTCGAAAAGTTTCTGTAATATGGAAAGTAAGCATTCCAAGCCTACATTATTCAAGATATGCTTACTTATTCTTCATGAGAAGTCTTTACCTTTACAATTCAAGGATTTGACATTTAAAGCATATTGATTCTAAATTAAATAGTAGGTATGTTTTAAAAGTCATTATGCAAGATTATCAGCTAATACTTTTCTTACTTCTGCTTTGTAAACGGTTTTCCACAATTTGGGGTAATGAAGCTGGTTTTTGAGGATGTGAAAAACATAATGGTTAAAGATAGCAACGTTCTTTTTGTGACATTAAATCGCATTGTTCTACACAATTCCTTATTTGGGGGGCCTTTGTGTTTCAGGCACTTCTTAGTTGTGGGTATTCAGATGTAAACTCATGCATGTACTGTGGAGGAAAACATTATTACTTATTTCACCAAGTAAAATGCAAATCAATTTCTAACTTATTTGAAATTAGTTTGTTGTTATTCTGTCTCTCACTGTTCAAATAGACCTACCATTAAAATTATCGGCTGATATTTTCTTTGTCGGATGGGGAAACAAACAAAATCAGCAGGGGATCAAATATTTTTTTCCTCCACTGTACATACTCGGCTCTTCAGGCATGGTTTCTGCACACACAAAGTAAATATTCTCTAAATACGTTTCAGAACTAATGTGTTGATAGTCAAAGATTAGGTTTGTAGTTTTTTTGGATGCACCCATATATTCTTCTGAGCCAATATCACTTCAAGACATTCAGGTTTGTGGAGGACCAGCATTGGATGTCACTTGTCGTTGGATGTGTCACTAGCACTTTGCGATGTTTGTTGTCCACCATTATAGTCTTTCACCATACTTGTCTTTCCCAAAAAAAATCCTAAACAGTCTATAAAGCAGTGGTTCTCAAAAGTAATAATCTCAATGGACTTTCAACATTTTATTGTGTTAACAATTGCAGCCATGAGCCTTTTTAAATGAGTCCCTACCAGCTTTGCAAATTTGATCACGCTCCTTCAAGTTGGATGGAGACCTTTGGTGAACAGCAATGTTCTACTCCAGATATTCTCAATTGACCGGACTTTGTGACAATCAAGGCCATTTACCTTTTGTAAGCAACTTTGTCAATATGATTGGGGTCATTGTTCTGCTGGGAGATTAATCTTCTCCTAAATTTATGGTCTTTTGCATATTCCAGCAGATGTCTATGTACTTTGCCGCATCCGTTTTGCCCTTTAGCTTATCCAGCTTTCCAGACGCTGACGAAGAGAAGCATATCCTTAGCACAATGTACAGCTACCACCATGCTTTGCAGTAGGGATGGTGTTCCCAAGATTATGTGCATGTCAAGCCTGCACCAAAAAGCATAGTGCTGAGTTTTGAGGCCAGAAAGCTTTTATGTTAGTCTTATCGTACCATAGAACATTCTTCCACTTGGTCTCAGAGACTCCCACATTCCATCTGGCAAACTATAGTCGAGACTTGATACAAGTTGTTTTCAACAATGGCTTTTGGTCACTTCCATAAAGGCGCTTTCCATGAAACACCCTAGCTAGTCTCCCAGCTCAACCATGGAAAACTAACTATTTCTGGATTTGCTAACCCTTAATTTTCATGTTGTTATGATTAGGAATTGTATTAACTAACTGTGGGACCACTGAGACACAGGTTAATTTAACCTGAAATCATGTGCAACAGCTTAATTGAATTTTGACTCCAGGTTATGTATTACTTTATGTTGCTTTTTGTTTGGTTTCATTGAAAGTATATTTTGTAAATAAGAGGGAATCATGTTCAGAATGTGTACAGAAATCTGCCACACATGCATTTCCGTGATCTCCGCCCCAAACACAGCTGGCATTTTCCCAAGTTTAATTTAATTTCAGGTCAGAATGCAGGGGCAGGGACTTCATTTATGTGCAAGTTTCTCACATCTGAATTCCCCCACCTGGGTTATGTGATCACCTGTTGAAATTGCAGAGCTCCATCAAAAACACACTGTTCTTAAAGTGATCTCACATCATCCAAAACTGACCTCAACTTTTCTCAGACATACAGTCATGTAAAAAGTACAAAAGGGGTATATTTAATTATTTTGCATATTTGGACATGGATATGTAATTCTAGCTTAAGCTCTATTGACAAATAAAGGTAATCTAATTTAACCAATTGTTAAATCCTTGACAAATGTGTTATGAATTAATTTAGCTGAAATGTTCATGTGCACTTTCTGGGGGGTTGTGTGTACTTGCTTTTTCACATGACATAACTTGGCTAACAATAGCCAATCAAAATAAGGAGGGAGGGGGATGCACTGCTCTCTGATCAATAGGATACTGTAGAATTGATTGCTGTTTTAATTGATGTCGTCTAAACCAATAATGAGTTTCCAAGAAGGGATTTTTCAGTTGTAAAGAGATTTTTGAGATAATATAATGTGACCAAAGAGACTAGAGCAGTGGTTCCCAACCAGGACCCTGGGGGTGCTTGGCTGCTCCACAGAGGTCCCTTGAAAACACTCATGACACCATAGGCTCTTAAAATGAGGGGGTACTTCAGGGGTACTCCAAGCAGAGCAAAATTCTGTCTGTGGTACAGTAACTTGAAATGGTTTGGGAGCCACTACTTTAGAGTTAACTGCCTTATTATTTCAGAATTCTATAGTAATAGTTGCTACTTACAATTACTTACAATACGATGCATACCATTTATCTTTAATTTTTATAAAGTAAAGCTGCTCTGTGTAGGAATTTGGTGGACGTATCTGAACAACAGAACATTGTGGGAGTATATTGGTCAAAGGAAAAAATAGAACAAATGTACAATATCTACTCTTAATCTCTCCCCACAGGGAGAAAGGCAGATTCTGATATTGAGAAAAAACTCACTTTCGAATTGCTGCGGTAACCATGGTGGATAGTAGTTTTACATGGTAATGACACACAGTTGTATATCTCTATGAAGCTTGGAGAAGCTCCAAAATTTGCTACTTTGGAAGCATACGTCTCAGATACTGGATTGGATTACTGCAATGCTCTAATCTCTGGTTATCCTGATAAATCAGTTAATAAACTTTATAACCAGAACAAAATACATTTGAGCACATTACTCCAGTATTAGCCTCTCTAAACTGGTTTTATTGTAGACCTATAAAGCTATACGTGGACTTGCTCTAACTTATCTTGCTGAAATGATCCAGTCATACATATCTACACATAACCTAAGATCGCAAGGTGCAGGCCTTCTGATTATACCTAGAGTTTCTTCGCTACTGTGGAATAATCTGACAATTAGGGTTAGACATGCTAACTTGGCTTGATACTGTCCACCCTTGCTGTTTTGCCAGGTGGGTTCTAATCTCCACTGGGATGCCCTCTCTCCAATGCCATTTGAGTCACTGGCTAGCTGATGTCTCTGCTGGCAATACTCAGCCCTCATTCAGGGTGGTTGCAGTTGGTCAATGTCCCTTTGGCTGATGCTTGGCAGTGTAGGTCGATTGATTTCTTGCTGTTGGGCCCTCCCCAGTATAGTGCCACAGTCACTAGACCCCTCTGTCTCAGTCACAAGGTTTTATGCTGCTATATTATTGTGCCTGGGGGGTAGGGTTGCACTATGATTTTTCCTTGTCTCCTGTTGCGTTTCAATATAAGAGGACATGAGGTCTGGGCCCACACCACTGGAGTACCAGTCTTAAAAGACTTTTCCCCAGCCCTCCTGGTTATGTTGCAGATCAAGGCGATATCTGGTGATTCTAGCTGCCACTCTGATGGCCCCCCAACCAACCCACCTTGGACTGTCCCTGTTCTGCCCATCTGGTTAAGCTTCTGACCTAGATTAGGCTTTATAGACTGGACAAAGACCATATAAATGTATTAATTATTAATTGTACTTATCACACAGCATAGCCAGAAGAGGTCTGGTCACCCCTCTGAGCCTGATTCCTCTGTAGGTTTCTTCCTAAAATTTGGCCTCCATTGGGAGTTTTTCCTAGCCACTGTGCTTGTTGCACTGTTGTTGCGTGCTCCTTGGGGTTTCAGACTGGGTGTTTTTGTAAAAGCATTTTGTAACAACTGCTGATGTAAAAAGGGCTTTATACAGTTCATCCAGAAAGTATTCACAGCGCTTCACTTTTTCCACATGTTAGGTTACAAGCTAGATTCCAAAGAATTCACCCTCAAAATTCTACACACAATACCCCATAATGATAATATGAAAAACGTTTTATTATTTTGAAAAACCTTTTTTTAAATTAAAGATAGAGAATGAAAGAATCACATGTACATACGTTTTCACCTGTTTCCACTGATCATCCTTGAGATGTTTCTACAACTTGGTTGGAGACCACCTGGGGTAGATTCAGTTGATTGGTCGTGATTTGGAAAGGCACACACCTGTCTATATAAGGTACCACAGTTGGCACAGCATGTCAGAGCACAAACCAAGCCATGAAGTCCAAGGACTTGTCTGTAGACCTCCGAGACAGGATTGTATCAAGGCACAGAAAGATTTCTGCAGCATTGAAGGTCCCAAAGAGCACAGTGGCCTCCATCATCCGTAAATGGAACAAGTTTGGAACCACCCGGGCCAAACTGAGCGATCAGGGGAGAAGGGCCTTAGTCAGGGAGGTGACCAAGAACCCGATGGTCACTTTGACTGAGCGCCAGCGTTGCTTTGCCTTCCGGAAGGACAACCATCTCTGCAGCACCTTACCAATTAGGCCTGTATGGCCAGACGGAAGCCACTCCTCAGCACATAACAGCCCACTTGGAATTTGCCAAAAGGCACCTGTATGAGAAACAATTCTCTGGTTTCATGAAACAAAGATTGAACTCTTGGGCCTGAATGCCTGAAAGTCTGGAGAAAACCAGGCACCGCTCATCACCTGGTAAATACCATCCCTACAGTGAAGCATGGTGGAAGCATCATGCTGTGGAGAGGTTTTTCAGTGGCAGGAACTGGGAGACCAGTCAAGATTTAGGGAAAGATGACTGCAGCAATGTACAGAGACATCCTTGATAGAAATTTGCTCCAGAGCACTATGGATCTCAGACTGAGGCAAAGGTTCATCTTTTAACAACCCTAAGCACACAACTAACTAAGATAACAAAGGAGTGTCTTCAAGACAACTCTGTGAATATCCTTGAGTGGCGCAGCCAGAGTCCAGACTCGAACCCAATTGAACATCTCTTGAGAGATCTGAAAACAGCTGTGCAACGACAATCCCCATCCAACCTGATGGAGCTTGAGAGGTTCTGCAAAAAAGAATGGGAGAAACGGTCCAAAAATTGGTGTGCCAAGCTTGTAGCATCATACTTATCATAGCCTCGGTGTGTGGCGGAACCAAAAGCAGACATTTTAAAGAAAAGGTGAATTTATTCTACAAGACAAACACGAACTAGACACGAAAACGAAGGGGCTGAAACAAGCAGTAAAAAAACGACTAACAAACTAAACATAAAACACACTGTGCAAACTTACAGATAAAACATGTAGTGTATCCATTACATTACATTAACCAATAAACAAGACAGGACCGTGAACGTTGTATGTGAACAAACAATAAACCACACCGGTTGTGGCTCAAAACCTAACTTATGTAGGCTTCCCAATCAGAGGCAACTGGCAACAGCTGTCTCTGACTGAGGAGCCCACAACAGTATGCGTCATACCCTGACTGTGAGCCCGGAGGCACAGATATGGCCAGGGGCCCCCAGCCAGGACATGGCAATACTCAAAAAGACTTGAGGCTGTGATTGCTGCCAAAGGTGCTTCAACAAACGATTGAGCCAAAGCTGTGAATACTTATGTACCTGTTAATATTTCTGTTCCTAATTTTTGCAAATCTATTAAAAATATTAAACTAATAAACTAATATAAATACAACTTTTTTCACTTTGTCATTGTTGTGTGTAGAATTTTTAGGGAAAATATATTTAATCCATTTTGGAATAAGGCTGTTAAATACAAAATGTAGAAAAAGTGAATCGCTGTAATCGATTTATAGCAATGATTTATAGCAAAACAGGCCTTGTTCCTAGTGATTGTGGATATGTCTGAAGCACTTTAGGTCTGATTAATCAACATTTCTGGCAGTAGAGTCCTAAATAAATGACCTCCCTGTATACTATTGCTGTCAGAGAGAAGGTCATAGCACTCTAACATTTATGTCAGAAACGCTGCATTAGCACACTGACATGTATGTTAAATGCATACAGAAAAATGTAAGTGCCAGTTGTATCAGGTGGGTTTGTATTATTCGGTGTTTACATCTGTGATGGAGTAGAAAGGAAATTCTTTTAAAATGAACTCATCAGAAATGTAAAACCAAATGTATTTATTAATATGCTATGTAATATAAGACAATGTATTTAAGGTATGTATGTTGTTATTGGGGTATGATTCTATTACCAGGTAATTTTTTTATGTTCTTGTTTAAAAGGTTTTATCTAAGGAAATAATTCTACATAACAATATAATAGTTAACACTGCACAATGCACTGTGCACAACACATGATTTAAATGAATAATCCCATTAAACAGTTAACATTTGGTTTGAATGTACGTGAAGCATGTTTCAGAATTATTATTCCTAAATGTATGCCCCCCGAGTTGAGCAGAGGTCTAAGTCACTGCCTTGTAGAACATCTGGGTCGCAGCCTACTGACAATGGGCGGATGTCAAGAATGGGGCAGCACAATATGGTTCAACCAATCCCAGAGAGGATACAAGTTACATAATCATGTCAGCAAATATACAGTGCCCTCCACAAATATTGGCAGCCATCGTTAAGATGAGTGAAAAAGGGTTATAAAAATCACCTTTTGGTGAATTTGCTTAATTAATTACCTTAATATCAAATTTTTCATAAATCAACATGGGAAAGATAAGAGAACCCACAACTGGAATGGAACTGAGTGCTGTGCTAAAAAAGGCTTTTGGCAACACTCAAGGAGGGTTTGGCATAAACCAAAGGATGGCTACACCAAAAAGAACCTGATCCCCACTGTTAAATGTGGTCAAGGTTCTGGGATGTCGTAGGGATGTGTTTCCTCCAAAGGCCCTGGGAACCTTGCTAAGGTACATAGGATCATGAACTCCATGAATTACCATGACATTTTAAATCTGAATGTGGCTGCTTCAGCCAGAAAACTGAAACTGGGTTGTTGTTGGATCTTCCTGCATAAGAATGAATCTAAACATATGTCAACACAAATACTGTTCAATAAACACAAAATCAAGCTTTTGACATGGCCATATCAGTCCCTTGACCTAAACCCAATTGACAACATGTAGGCTGAGCTGAAGAGGAGAGTGATAAGAGAGGACAAAGGACCCTGGAAGATCTGGAGAGATTCTGTAAGGAGAAATGTGATTTTTTTCTAAACTCATCTTTACTAGGGGTGCCAATAAATGTGGAGGGCACTGTATTATAACACTTCATGCGTTTTCTAACAGATTACATGTCATATATGCTCTGCGATTGGACAATACAGATTGAAAAGGCTCATGGTTAATGTTGTTTTTGGATCACACTGAAACCAATGTTAAAAACAAAATTACACAGTGGTTTAATGCACCATGTGGGGAACACATATGGACAAAATCATGCTTCAGTCTATTTATTTATGTATTCTTTCATATTCAACTATGCTGCTATCAGTGGAGCTATCGAAATATAATAATACTTATTGATAAATAGCCCACATGCTTGATATAGGTTTTCTTGACCGCTTGAGACCATTGGACACTCAGGAGTGTGATATGCATTATGTTGTGCCACAATGATGCTGTATATACAGAGTGTATATACACTAAGACAGAAAATACACTAAGCTAACTAACTACTGCCAAAACAAAACAATGTCAAGCCCGTATGTCAAGCACGTATACACATACAGTATATTGAGTAATACCAAAATACAGTGTGGGATAGCTAATCAATTTTCATTAATGAATATTCCTACAATGAATGGTTAATACAAGGCTCAGCCTCTCTCAAATCTAATATTGACCAGAATATACAGCAAGACAAAGCCAGAGAGGTCCAATGTAATCAAGACTACCACTGAAATCTGAACTCAACTAAGCATGTGAGCTCAGTCAAGGTAGAGGTCCAGAGATCATGTTAATTCTGGCGTTTAGGAATTCCAGGTAAAATTTCCCAGTTGAGCGATAAGTGTAATACGAACCACATAGGCCCTCCCCAATCAGACTGTCCTACCTAAATTGCCTTTTCCTAATAAGCTTTCTTTTTTGTTGTTGTTGACAATTGAAAACAGATATTTGTGAACCCAAAGTTATATTTTTATTGCGTGGAGGATGTGTTTTTGCTTTTCTTTTCTTTCTTTCCCCATTTCCTCTGTCCTATAAAATATAAATGGTTTTTTTTCTTCAGGCATAGTTACAGTAATGAACATGAATAAGGGTCTTTATTTTAACAGTTTGTTTCAATTGTTATATCTTTTGGTATTGCAGTACTATAGTTATTATTTTATCTTAACGGTTCAGTTCTGTCATTGATGTTTGTGATGAAGATGCATGGTGTAAACATAATACTATTTACTCAACACATATCTTTTCCTAAATGTCTTTGTTTTGATGTTGAGGGGAGTTACAGGCTGAAAAAGGGTTGAGAGTCAGCTTTCAAATCCAGTCTTAGCTGGTTTTTCACCACTTTGGCCACTACTCAGGTTTCTGCAGTAACAAGGTCCCGCCTCTTTCCGCAAAGTCACAATGATAACCAAACAGAACAGTCATGAGTCACAAAATGCTGATTCACAATGACAATGCAGAAATACAGCAGAGGCAGAACCTAAGTCAGTCCACAATGTAGAACAAACTAGGGAAATTCAGGGAGAAGAGCAGAAGGGGAGAAACAGAAGGAGATGAGTCGGCAGAGTATAAACACTGTGTCACTTGTCAGCACTTTATAAGATTAGAGATTGAATCGTTGACATTACAGTATTAGGTTACTATCAGTTCAATTTATAACTATGTGATTTACTTTAGACTGCGGCTAGTCAAAAGTAAATCACATGATGGACCCTGTGTCATAACACACGTCCCTTAAGATGAATAAAACATTTCCTTATATAATACAATTTAGTTATTTTGGCCCATATGTTAAAACAAGTTCACATGCTGCTGACTAACAACAGTTTATTAGGTTTACATGTCACTAACAACAGTTGAGATGACAGAGATGATAAGGACATTTTGTCCTTTTGTTAAAATTTGGTATGGTTAAATGAAGGTTAACTAATAAAATTATTCTGACCTGAAACATTGCAGTCTGTCCCTCCAAATAAAAATCTAAAATACCAAATATGTAATTTTGTCACAAAAGAAAACTAATGTTTACTGTGCCCTTATGTAACTATGCAATCAGCAGCTTTCTACTTAACTTGAGTGGCTTCATATTTTTGTCTCAAATGCTTTGTTTACACTTGTAACAAAAACATTATTAATATATAGGTGGTTTATGCGTAGAAGAGCTGGTCACAGAACACAGTCCAAAGTCCACTCGGTTATCCACATTTGGTCCTTCTTTTTGCTTCTATTTAGTATTGACTCCAGCCACACACCCAGTCTCAAATACTGTCCAACAGTTACCTATATTTACATAACCTTGTATTTCTGCACATCAACTCAGAACTGTAGACAAACACATACGTCTGTATTTATTCTGTGTTGTTGTAATTTTTTATGTGAAAGTCTTTGTGTATGTAAATGGACTTGGCAATTCTGATTCACTTATATATAATATTTGACTTTTTTCTATTCAATGACATAATATTTGACATGTCAATTGCTATATATGTTCAAAGCAGCTTTTCAATAAACCAACATTTTAGCTATGACAGAACTGATGTAAAAGGTATATGCGGTATATGGTGAGCTTCATGTAACTCCTAATGTTGCAACACCATGGATGAAGTACAGCAATAAGCAAGTCTGCTGAAAGCACCATGTCAGCAAGTATGAAAGACCAGTAGTTGAAGTTTTGAGGAAGACCAGGTTGTGGTTTCCAGTCATTGTCCATTGTTTTCCAAATTAATATGTTTTGTCTGTTCTTCATGTGTACTTCTGTGTTCGGCAACTCTAACATCTACTATCTCCTGCACTGAATTTATATTTTAACCTAATGTGTGATGAAATTTAGGGGCAATGTTTTCAGATAATTGGCTACTTGAAAATATAACAGTACATTATCCAGCTGCATTAGGATTAAAAAGTTTCAGCTCTAAACAACAGTACATTTTAATTCATTGCGTATATTGTGATATATATATCGACATTGAATGATCCAGGATAAAATATTGTGACGATATTAATTGTCATGGTTGATTGGATTCTGCTGACGTCCTCTCCTGGGAATTTCAAGTTGTCATTGTTGTCCGCGTAGTGGAGCTTTTGGTTATACGGTCGCATCTCCTTGAGCCTGAAAAACTGTTTTTTGAATGCGTCCATTTCCTACACCTTGTCCAACATCTTTGTGTTGGCTAACACCGTCTGTATGCATAAGGTACCAAGAGTTGGACATGGTGTCTGGTCCTTGGAAAACCACAAGAGGTTGTGTAGAAATCTGCCTTTGAACAGAGCTGTGGTTTGGCCAAAGCATGTGTCAGTGATTGTCTCAGTGCTGTCTTATTCTGTAGACCTCTGGTCATGGGAGGCTTCCCCACAGACCTATCAAGTCTACTTATTTTCCTGCTATCTCTGCTCATTTGCCCCACCGAGCCCGTTTTGCCTTCTCCCTAGTGCGGATTAGTGCTTTTAACATCTTCCGCCAAGTGAGGGTGTTTAATGTACCTGGCTTATAAAGTGCCACCCCCTCCCACATTCCTATCGAAACCCTCAGGCTTATCATTGTTGGATAAGCCTGAGGGTTTGATTTTGTAGATACTATTGTTTTTGGCCTGGCTCTGGCCTAGTGCATCGGGCTTCCACTCCCTCCTGCACTTCGTTTACACTGAATGACTCCAAGGTTGTACTGCACTCCTTCTGGCATTTGTGCTGATGGTACCACGGACATTAACTGGCCCTTAAGTTCCCCCGACCTAAATCCAATTCAGAACCTCTGGGACGTTATGTATCGGTGCATCTGACGCCGCCAATTAGTGACACCGTGTCCAAAAGCGCACTAATGCCCTGATACAGATCTGGGAGGATAGCCCCTAAAAGTCCATAGGCCCTCTAATCAGGAGCATGCCCACAAATTACATAGTATACGGTAAAGATTTTGGTCTTTAACATTTTATTCACAGAGACCAGACGTGTGATTAAAGTATTCCCATAATTTTTGTTAGCAGTTTACATACAAGAAGGTTCTCTGTCTTAAGGCCTTTGAGCATCTCTATGAATAATTAGGAACTGAGTCCTGGATGACCAAGTACAAGTTATATTTCAGTCTTATTGTCCTAATGAACACTATAATATTTTAACACACACATTTGGCAACAATAACAGGGAAATTAGTTTAACTGATTAGCACTGACTAATTTCTTCACTCTGTTATGTTGCCAGAAACCTAACCTAAGGTTAACATTTCAGTAATTAGATGCTTTTAGTCAAAACGTCCAAACTTCGAAAACATCCGGATACATGGAAACCGTGTATAATAACATGTCTTGCCCGGATCACATGACTTGGTTACTCATCTCCAACACACTCGTTGACGTCCTCTTCGTTTTTTTCCGTAATGTTGAAATGTGAAATATTCTATTCGCTGTCTCACCAAAGGATCCGCCTATTTCCTGTTGAAATTCTGAGCGTGATTGGCTGCGCTCCCTGAGGTGATTTCACTGACGTATTGCTTTGAAACAATAAATAGAGCAGTCGGCGACCATTTCATTACAGACAGCTCTGGGAAGACGCTTAAAGTAGTTCTTGCTTCAACAGTGATTGAACGGAACTATTTTTGTCCCGTTGATTGATAACTAAACACATACTTGAAGACTTAACAACAAAACAGACTACGAAGCTATATTTTTGTAACATTTATTTTGATATAAAAGAAAAATAATCTGCGAAAATGGAGTCTCAGATCCGCCAGAACTACCACCGCGATTGCGAAGCCGCCATCAACCGGATGATCAACATGGAACTATTTGCTTCTTACACCTACACATCAATGGTAAGAACACCTTGGTTTTGTAAGACGGGCGTGTATATATTTTTTTGTTTATGGCGTATTTATTTTGAGGCATGCCCATCATTTAGTATTTTTGAAGATCACTTATTTCAACGTTGTCTAGTATGTGAAGGCATTTCCATATGAATGCGGTCCGTTATTTTGGAAACAATATAAATTGACGTCGGTTTATAAAATTCATCGGTGTCCTGGTATTTTTTGCAGTGTAATTGAAATTAAGTTTATATCTAGTTATGTACACTAGGGCAGAATCTGAATGACCGGTTAATTGGCAGGCTAGTAGTATGTACGTTAAAGCCTTTTCTTCATTGCTTCGTCATACAGCTTTATCTTTCCCCTGCGATCAATTCTGAAAAGGGATGAGTCATGTTTAACTTGTTTTTCTCACCGTACGGTTTTCTCCTCCCAGGCTTACTATTTCTCGCGTGACGACGTGGCTCTGCCTGGCTTCGCCCATTTCTTCAAGGAGAACAGCGAGGAGGAGCGTGAGCACGCAGACAGGTTTCTGGCCTTCCAGAACAAAAGGGGTGGACGCATTTTCCTCCAGGACATCAAGGTGTGTATAGTACATTGTATGGTGTTTGTATACTCTTCTGTTCTCCCCCAAATTAAGTTCAAGTATGGGGTCATTTTGGATGATGGCCACAAATGGTTAGTGTTGAGTTTATGGTAAGGCACGCCCTGTGACTGCCCTGTTATCTGTAAGGTGTCTACAGTAGATAATGTCCTGTTGGCCTGTCATAAGTAGTTAACCTCAAGGTTATTGTTCTTTTCCAAAGCCACTTTACAATGCGTACATTCACTTGATGTATAGATGGCCTCAACTGTTGGTTGATATGAATAGGATTGTATGTACCTAATCTTCTGGTTTTCCATCTGTCCTGTGTAGAAGCCTGATCGTGATGAGTGGGGCAGTGGGCTGGAGGCCATGCAGTGTGCTCTGCAGTTGGAGAAAACTGTGAACCAGGCCCTGCTGGAACTGCACAAGATTGCAGCAGACAAGGTTGACCCCCATGTAAGTAATGTGACGCGTATTTCTGTCTTATACCATATAGGACTTGAGGTTGGCCTATCAGATAACATGTATTCATCAAATGGATGACAATCCGGCAGTGTACAATTATTTTTCTGTTGATTAACTGGTTTAAAGATTAAAATAGAGTAATGCTGTGTATGTACATTTCTGTTGTGGCTCATCCTATCAAATGTACATTCTAATACAAACATCACAAATCTTCAGAGGAGTCCCTAATTTGTCTGTTTTACTTCAGCTCTGTGACTTCCTGGAGACCCACTACCTCACTGAGCAGGTGGAGGCCATCAAGAAGCTGGGGGACTATGTCACCAATCTTGCCAAGATGGATGCCGCCAACAACAAAATGGCAGAGTACCTGTTTGACAAGCACACTCTGGGAAGCAAGAGCTAAACTACTACTAAATCAAGCATCCAACTGCTTCTCTTTCTTGTGGGCTTTTTCTTTAGATAAATGGTAGTGTTAATTAACCTGTATGGAGTAGTGCAAAACCACTGTAGTTATTACGTTTGGTTTGTTGGTTATTTTGTAGTAGTTTTGGGAAGGGAGGCTTCTGGGAAAGATCATAAGTTGGTTATTCCTGATGTTTCTAAGCTCTGTACTAATGGATGTTGTAGCTGTCTAGTCAGTTGCTTTTTTCTTGTGTTCTCAATACCATGGAACTGATCCCTTACTTGGCATGGAATCTGAATAAAATATTTTGAGCAAGATCAATGCAAATTGTTTGTTCTTAACTGTTTTCAAGGCAAGTGGAACAACATTGTAGTGCCCTCAACAATGAATCTGGTGGCACTTTATTTTAACCTTCCAATCAGGGATTTAATTTGAGTTTGGACAAAGTGGTGAAACTGCTAACCAGCATGCTTCTGACCTTGCAGGGTACAATTCGGGTACCCCTGATGGTGTGTGTATATAATATACAGTGGTGTAGGGTCTGATAAACCACTACCTTTTGGGCTCAAACACAATTTGAAGGCAACCATGCCTTGCTGTAAAACCTTACCAATGAAAGACATGAGTGAAACATCCTAACACTCAAAACTGGAATCATGTAATTGGTTTCAATTGAGTAGTAACATTTATGTACATTGTTTGATCATGACCATGTTGTGATTGTTCTCATGGAAAAGTACATCAAAATATTTGTGAAAGTGAGGAGAGACCTTTATTCCAGTTGTGAAAAACCTTCGTCAGTAAGGCAGGGAGTCAAAGAAGTTGTGCTGTTTTTGTTTTGGATCTCTGGCTAGTTGTTATAAGGCTGCAACTGGTAAATGCCCATAATGTTTGCTGCCGTAACCTACCGGTAGTATTCAAAAGATTTAGAACAAAATGCTAGGTTTCGATAGGAATGACATTACCAGTTTTTTTAAAGCAATTATGTTAAGGAATCATTCTGTCGGGCAGGAACTCACCCTCTCTTGCATCACTGTCGGGCCAACAGGCATAGGGGGACGCCCCAAATGGGGCCCTTGAAAACAGCCCAGAGCGTAGTGAAGAGCGGGATACATTACCCCACCCTGCAGGTTTTACATTTCAGTGTACATTAGTGTCCAATTAAGGGAACACTTACATCACACATTGGTGACGGAAGTATATATAAAAAAAAAAAAAAAGAAATGTGTTTACTGTACATTGTAAAATTTGTTGAGAAAAAAATTACAAAACCGCAGGCAATGCAAAAAATTACCAACCAATGATCAATCAAAATCACCAAACGATTGAGGGCTGGATTCAAACACCAATAATTTAAGTAAACATCTGAAATCACAGGCTGTCTCCTCCATGTTCTTAAGACTGTACTGGGAAACACTGCAAACCTTCATGCAACGCACATATGGATGAACCATCCTGAAGAAGCTGAACTGCCCTTTGCAACCTGAATGGGCTGCAGGTACCACCTCATGCTACCAGTAGTGACAAGGTCACTAGCAAAATGCAAAACTACAGAAGAATCAGTCAAGATTGATAAGGAGACAGCAATTGTCTCTGACCACCACCTGCAAAACCATTCCCTTTTGGTTGGGGGTCTTCTTGCTGTTGCCTCTCCAGTGCACCGGTTGCCACATTCATTTCTACCAAAACCGGTGACGTTGATTCACAATTGCTTATTTTTCCTAATCAGACAGGTTGATATCCCTGAAGTTTGCTCTCTCCTTATCCTTCCTGACTGATTCTTCTCTAATTTTGCTAGTGTCCTTGTCAATACTGGTAGTATAAGGCAGTACCTGCAGCCCATTCAGGAGATTTGAAGCATTGAGCAGGCCAAACTGTGCAGACTTGTTTCCAAAGAAACAATTATTCAATAATCTGTTCTGGTCTAATGCATTGTGGATACTTTTTGGAGTCAAGTCCATCAATGAGGTTGACAACTATGACACCATATCTGTAAACAATAGATCAATAGAAAGGTAATGTTTTGTTGGTTTGAAAAAAATTATATTTAAATGCTACTTTTATAATTACAATGGTTAAGATGATCTACCACCTCAAAGGTAACTATTAAAAATTTAAGTACAACACCATAGTGACAATAGCAGCTTTAGTTACATGACAGCAGCACTTTTTGTTTACATTTAAATATTAGCAATATAGTGTTACTTTGTAACAAGAGACCATCAATTGACCTAATTTGTCAAATTATAATCCTATTCTCTCTTGAAATTTGAAACATGATTGGATATGCTCTATGGTATCAATTTCCCCTACGCATACCAATTGCTACCATAAATAGAGTGAGCAAAGCTCCTCAGTTCATAACGCTCAGCTCTTTTGACACATCAAGGTGTTGCTACAACAGTAAATCTTGATGTAAATTTAATTCTGGATTGCTATCAACTGCTGACTTCTACTTTAATAGCAAGTACTGATAATTTTTATACAAGCAAAGAAAATCTTATATGATGGAGTCTCAGATCCGGCACAACTACCACCGTGACTGTGAAGCAGCCATCAACCGGATGGTCAACATGGAAATGTTTGCCTCCTACACCTATAAATCAATGGTAAGGATACCACTAAGACAGTTCTGTTGCAAAAAGGCCTGGGTCTAATTGTTGTGCCTTTCCACCGTAACATTCAAATTAAACTGAACAATCTTTCTTAAAACAGAAAACACCCATAGGACTGTTTTTCCTGCATTTGCCACTATGCTTAGTCGACACAATTGTGGAACAGAATGTCTGGGTTGCCATGGTTTACTATACTGCTTTGTTTGGTACCCTCAGGCTTATTATTTCTGCCGTGACGACGTGGCTCTGCCTGGATTTGCTAATTTCTTCAAGGAGAACAGCAATGAGGAGCGTGAGCATGCTGACAACCTGCTATCCTTCCAGAACAAGAGAGGAGGACGCATTTTCCTACAGGACATCAAGGTGAGCACCTGGGTGTCAGAACATTCATTTACATTGCAGACTTCTATAATATAGTGTCCTTTAACATCTTCTACATATACAAGGTTTCCATGGTAGACATTGTTAAAGCAAGGCTAATGAAGACAAGCCTTAGAATACTTTATGGTTTTATATATAACCTTGTATCTAAAACTAGACTTCTAGTGTTTGTTATACTACATACAGTATTTTCATGTTTGAGTTTTTTATAAGGTTGACCCTATGCGGTTTCCCTGGTCGAATATCAAGATGGACAGAGGAGATTGTCCTGACTATAGGCCTGTATTCAATACTCATGAACAGGCTGCTTCAATTGCCTCATGACCACAGAATTTAAAGAGTCAATTTTGATGTTGCAAATGCCATGCTTAACCGACTGGACCCCTTATATGTATGGTATCTGATTGCTGCACTTGTTCCAATTAGTCCCTTACGTGCAATATACCTCATACTGTTTCACTATTTTTCTAACTCTTGAGAATGACTAATGGGAGTCCCTAAATTCCCTGTAGAAGCCTGATCGTGATGAGTGGGGCACTGGGCTGGAGGCCATGCAGTGTGCTCTGCAGTTGGAGAAGACTGTCAACCAAGCCCTGCTGGACCTGCACAAAATCTCTTCTGACAAGGTCGACCCCCATGTAAGTAATGTCCTCCATGCTATGCTCACACCTGGACAAAAATCATATCATATCAAATCTATAGCATGTCGAATATAGTTGTTAATGGTTGACAGATTGTCTAGTTCTGTTAACTTATTGCAAATACATCAAGTGACACTCTTACTGACCTTTGGCCTTTCCCTCTTCAGCTTTGTGATTTCCTTGAAAAGCACTACCTCAATGAGCAGGTGGAGGCCATCAAGAAGCTGGGTGACCACATCACCAACCTCACCAAGATGGACTCCAACAACAACAAGACTGCTGAGTACTTGTTTGACAAGCACACCCTTGGGAGCCAAAGCTAAATTACATCCTCATGCAAGTGTTACTATCTGGAGAGATGTAATGCAGTACCTGTCTATTCAAGCGCTTTGCACTTGGATAATCTAGAATACACTAGACTAGACTAATTTATCCTTTCTAATCTGCACTGAATCAAAATAAATTGTATGTTGAATTGAAGGTTTTTGAGTCTTTGTTAAAGCAATGGTATTTGTAATAAGCCCAAACAACCATATCATTTGTGGGCATTATTTATTTTCTTTATAGAGGTGACAAATATTGACAAAATCGTAGGCTTATCAATGCTGTGGGAAGTAGAAGTGCTGGGGTTGCTGCATCCCCTGTTGTTCTAGTCTCTGCACCGCTGACAAGATTGTTACGAGCACCACATCTATAATATTATTTCTAACCTAGAATTTGGTATTTCGTCCACAAACCTACTTCCAAAAGAATTCAAGGTTCAGTGACGCTTAAACCAGCACTATTCAGGGTTTAATTTTGCTGAACTGAATTTGTCATCAGATTCTTCTAAAATCAGGTCAGGAGTTAAATAACTTTGGGTTTTTGATGTTTCCGAAATATTTCCCTTTTTCAACCACCTTGTAATGTGTACACATGATCATTTATTCATTTACCAAATTCTCAAGCGAACACTTGTATTGATAAATAACACACTTTACATAGAAATGATGCATATAATGCACATGAGATTGATGCATACACCAATTGATAAATGAGACCCTTGGCTGGACCCTAATAATATTGATTAATGTCCAGTCTTTATTGCAGCTCAAATGTTATTGGGCCTTTGAGGTTCTATTTTCCATTCCGTACCAATTGAGCTTCCCTTTCGGTTGCTCAATTGGTACGACACTAGGTTATATGCCCTTATGCAAATTCATAATCTGAATGTAAACTTCTATTACAATTTAAGCATCAGCCAAGGGAGGCATCACTCGCACATGAGCATACAATTGAACTCTTTGTTCCTTGGTCTTGTTCAAAGTGGTGCAGGTGAAGTGGGTTGTTTATGCCTGTTATGCCTGTTTATGCCATTTAGGGCCTGAGCCTTTTTATTTTTCTTGATTTCCCGAACAAATTAAAAGTCACTTGGGCACAGCCCTTATTCCTCCAGGTTGTTGGAGGAGACATATTCGTTGGAGCTCGATAGCTTAAAGAGTCAGAGCTGATCCACATTTCTCCAGTACAGAAGTTAACTAGCTATCTGGCGGCTAGTGGTGGAAGAGCTGTGTATCAGCTGTAATTTTGAAGTGCATTTAAATGGATAAGGCAAATAAAGTTTTCAGATCAGTTTGTAATTAGTATACTCCTTTTAAACAAAAAAATATATAGTATGCTTTTAGTTTATTTTGTATAAACTTGTCAGAGATACACTTCACAAAAGTATACTTAAGTACACTTTACTGACAAGTATACCGAAATTCAAAGTATTTGACTTATACTTATACTTTTGATCAAGATATTCTTACAAAAAAAAGTATACTTCAAGTTAATTTTATTAAGTATATTTAAGAAAAGTATATTCTGGCCTTATACAGGAAGTTCAAGTATACTTGGCATGTAGTTGTGCTGTTGATAAGTTCTTTTAAAACATTGTCAAATCCTGTTTGTCCTAAGTATAATGTGTGCTTGTGGCAGCACCAAAGACTCGTTAGCTATCTGTGCTAGGACTGTGAGGTTAGCAGGGCGCTATGAGATTAGCCGTTGACAACACAGGGTGAAAAGTTGATTGAGCCAGAGGTCAGAGATAGAGATAGACCAATGTGTTAAATGTTTTGTACAACAAGTATTATTGACATTGGTTTGGATTTGAATATAATATGAATGTGATTGTATGTGGGGCTGTTATGGTGATTAACATAGGTAGCTAAGTTAATTTACAGTGAATTCACATATTAGCGAATTGTGCTAGTAATTAGCATTAGCAACTCTTGCTAGCGATGAGCATTACCAATTGCCGGCCTAATATTAGCATTAGCAAAGAGTATGGGGACATTTATTCAGTGTAATAAGTATCATTGGTTAGAGCTGGGGGGATGTGTTGATGTATGCCAGAGGTATAAGCAAATTGTGCTAGCATTTAGCGATAGCAACTCACGCTAGCAATTAGCAAATTTTATCCTTGTTGGGAACTATACATTTAATATTTTCTCTTTACTTTCAGGTACAGTGAAATAGGGCCAAATCAATGGTAGCTAGGTCACATCTTGTGTAGACAACTTCTGAATTTAGGTGACGACAAGCTTTATATTTACTAAGCCATAGTTTTCTGCAAAATGCTACATATTGAACTTTTTTTTCTTTACAAGGAAAAATATTTGAATGAGTGTATGGGAATATAGGGTGTGTGGCACATCTGTAGTAAGTAGATATGGATTGCTTTAACATTGCAAGTTACAACAAGGCCATCATGGAAACAGGTTTAGGCATCCCTGCCCATACTCCAATTGTTCTTGCACATTTACATTATGGAAGTCTTTTAAGTCATATATACCGTACCCACAAAACCCAAACGTCTTCAAAGCCTTCTGAGTTATCTATATTTTAATGTCAGTTGTTTACATGTCAAGAGCTTTCAAACAAACCACAGTCCAACTTAACAGATGGTCTAGGGCCAGCAAAGGTTTATTCAGGGCAAGTTCATTGGCCAATCTCATGTTCTGGAAAAGTGTTGACTCAATATATTATATGCCTTTTAACGAGGGTGAACATTGACCTCAGGAGGGACTGTGTCCTTAGGAGTCTGTGTCTACCTTAATAAGAACAGCAACATGCTCATCAAGAAGTACTTGGTTAGTTTATTTTACTGTTACCTTGAGGTATTAAACTAGCAATGTTTTCCTTATTCCAAATGGTCAAATCTTTTTTACCATTAGAATGTCACCAGTGAGGAAGCTGAGAGGGATCACAAAGACCACTATGGGGCTTTATGTGATTTGGAAAGAAGGTGCTTGTGACAGTGGTGAGGAATGAGAACCAAACTGCAGGTTGGGTTCGACGGCTGTATTTATTAGTAGCACGTTCGACTCCCGTAGGAGAACAAATGAAAATAAAGGTGGTGCACACAGGCATGCAAAATGAACAAAAAATGTTCAGTACCCACACAGGGGACTAGCAAATGGTAAGGCATAAGAGCACAAAAAGTAACAAGGCCACAGAAGTCTTCGAGTCTTTGAGGGATGACGTGTGGCTCCCGCTGCACATACAACAATAACAGACGCTGAGACAGGAAACAGAAGGGATTATATACCAGGTAAACAGGCAGCACCTGTTGATGATTAGAGGGGGGTTGGTTCACAGGACATGGGAAATAGGACAACATGACAATGGTAACTAGAATTCCGGCGACGTTGCGCGCCGGCTTACTACACACCGAGATGGAGGCACGTCCCTAGAGGGAGACGTGACAGTGCTGATGAAGGGGACCAGCCAGAGGATTTTGGAGTTGTGATTAGGGTATGACACTCCTATGCAACCTGGGAAGTATTTCCTTTGGATGTGCAATGCTTTTTGGACTAATATACACACTCAACATTTGCTATCCCTGGGAACTTCAAATTTCCATTTGATTTCTTCCAGAAAGTGTTGATGAACTTAGATGGCAACAAACTGCCCCCAAACGTCCAGACTTTCTTGTATATAATTTTTTTTAAATGTAATTAATTACACTTTAAATGCTAAAATGTAACAATGATTGTACCTCTGTGAAAGTTGTTTTGGAAAATACTTCTGTTTCCAACTCAAAAGGATGCAAGAACTTTGGAGGTTTTGGAATCAAATAGACTTTAATGAACCTCATCACAAAGCCAGGCAGTTTCTGCAGAGACAACCAAAGTACAATTCTCGAACACACACATTTGTACAATGTCTTACAGTGGGGCAAAAAAGTATTTAGTCAGCCACCAATTGTGCAAGTTCTCCCACTGAAAAGGATGAGAGAGGCCTGTAATTTTCATCACAGGTACACTTCAACTATGACAGACAAAATTCAGAGAAGTGAATTACTGTAATGCATTAAGTAGAATTTAAGTTATCGGGCAGAAGGTGTCATTGGGTGTCTTCTGGCCTTGTTGATGAGGCCAGTTGCCGATGGGAAGAAACTGTACTTGTGACACGAGGTGTTGGTCCTTATGGATTGACTCCCTCCTGCCGGATGGGAGTGGCTGAAACAGTTTGTGTCCAGGGTGGGAGGGGTCAGCCACAATTCTTACCATCATTTTCTTTGGCAGGTTAAACTTCTTCAGCGGCCGCAGGAAGTACATCCTCTGCTGTGCTTTTTTGGTGATGGAGGTGGTGTTTTGCTCCCAATTGAGGTCCTGGGTGATGATGATGACCAGGAAGCGGATAGACTGCAATAGTGACTGGGTGTCACACAGGGTGATGAGGGGTAGGTGGGACTGGGTTCTTCCTAAAATTAACAACCATCTCCACTGTCTTCAGAGTGTTGAGCTCCAGGTTGTTCTATCTGCACCAGTTCACCAGGTGGTCAATCTGTTGGCTCTGTAGGCAAACTGCAGGGGGTTCAAAGAGGGTCAGGGATGGCTTTGAAGTAAAACAACACAAGGCGCTCAAATGACTTCATGACCACAGAATTCGGGGCAACAGGTCTGTAGTCGTTAAGTCCTGTGATCCTTGGTTTGTTGGGGATGGGAATGATTGTGGAGGTCTTGAAGCAGGCTGGCACGTGGCATGTCTACAGTGAGGTGTTAAAGATGTCTGCGAATACAGCTGATCAGCACAATGCTTCAGGGTTGATGGAGAGACAGTGTCTGGCCTAGCTGCTTTGCAGGTGTTCTGTCTCTTAAACAGTCTGTTAACGTCCCTTTCCAGGACAGAAAGAGTCGTTGTTGTGGTAGGAGGAGATGGTGCCGCTGGGATGGGCAGTTTGGGACTGCCCCATACTCCTGCTGAGGTGTGGGAGGTGGGCAGGAGCTAGTGGATGGAGGCACAGGGGATGGTGTCAGGACTGTCCCATTGTCTTTCAAAACAACAGTAGAACTCATTCAGGTCATTGGCCAGGCGAGAGTCGTTGATGGAATGGGGGGCTTTAGGTTTGTAGTTGATGATCTGTCCAAGGCCCCTCGCCCTCCTGGTTTTGCTGCTGAACAAGCAGATACCTGACGATTCCAGCTGCTACTCTGCTGACCCCCACTCCCAACCTAAACGATCCTGACGATTCCGGCTGCCACCAGGCTGAACCCCTAATCAACCCACCCTGGACTGTTCCTGTCCTGCCAATCTGATCATGCTTGTCACCAAGATCAGGCATTTTAGACTCTGGACATAGCTCATGTGAATTTATTAATTATTAGCAGTATTCTTAAACATCACCCTGCACAGCCACAAGAGGTATGGCCACCCCTTTGAGCCTGGTTCCTCTCTAGGTTTCTTCTTACAATCCGGCCCCCATAGGGAGTTTTTCCTAGCCATCGTGCTTCAATCCTGTTGTTGCATGCTCACTGGGGTTTTAGGCTCGGTGTTTTTGTAAAAGCACTTTGTGACAACTGCTGTTGTAAAAGGGGCTTTATAAATACATTTGATTGATTTGATTGATGTTAGCAAGAGTAACCAGACCAAAATAAAGCAAAATAGAGCTTTTTGGTCACAACCATAAGCCCTATAGTGAAATAAAATCTCAACAGGATTTGGGTTATACAGGTAACAAACTGAGATTAGGAGCACTCCCTTTAAGAGAGTGCTTCTACTCCCCGCTCGTTACCTGTATAAAAGACACCTGGGAGACAGAAATCTTGTTTATTGATAGGGGATCAAATACTTATTTCAAATCAGTAAAATACAAATCAATGTATAACTAATTCTGTCTCTCACTGAACAAATAGACCTACCATTCAAATTATAGACTGATCATTTCTTTGTTAGTGGGCTAACGTACAAAATCAGCAGGGGATCAAATACATGTTTCCTCCACTATATAAGTTGCTTATTGTATGAAAATATAACATAATAAACAACTGTACAACTGTACAATATCAACCAAAATTGTCAATTTTGGGTCCCAGTATCAGTGTGGTGGAACACTTTATACAAAAATTCAAGTTTAGATTTGATTCTGGGCCTTAATGTGCTACCTCTGATCGAGATCTGGAAGGCGTCTACCTTACAGAAATACACAAACAACATGTCAGTGCGGCAGATTGTCCCCTAAAACAAGGAAAAAACCATAGGCTTCTATCTTTAACCAGTCTGGAGATATGAAATGTAACGAGTGCCTTTATGGGTTTTACACATCTGGTTATTGGGTTTATTTATAAAGGGGTACAGATGTCAGCAGCTATTGATTCTGTGATGAGCTGTTATTTAAACCTCAAAGCATATTGTCAAATACATTTTTACGAAAGCCTACCTACCTGTCTTTGTCACCAACTTTATTCCTTCAATTTATACTACAACCATTATGGTTAAATGATAAACCCTGCAGTTTTTCTTTTGATTGTACTCTGAGAATAATCAAACATTTGAATTATTTAATTAACAGTACAGTTACAGAACTATGTCACAGGCATTGTCACGTCCTGGCTGGGGGCCCCTGGCCATCTTTTGTGCCTCAGGCTTGCAGCCAGGACGTGCCGTATAGAGGTGCCTAGCTTTTGTCAGTTGCCTCTGATTGGGGTGCCTACTTCAGCTAAGTTAGAATCCACACCCGGTGTGGTTAATTGTTTGGCTATGCCTTCGTTTACTGTCGTTGTCCCTTTTGTTTGTTTGTACAGTGGATACGCTACATGTTACGTCTGTAAGTTTATTCACAGTGTGTTTTACGTTTAGTTAGTTATGTGTTTTTGCTGCTTGTGTCAGCACCTTTAATTTCCGTGTATATTTCGTTTTTGTTTTGTTTTGTCTGAATAAATTCACCAAACCAGCGTTTGGTTCCAACAATCACCAAGACCGTGATAGGCATAGATGAACAAAGTTACTTTTATTGGCTTAATTGAAGCCCTAGTTATAGGCTATTTCTCAAATAAACAGTTAACTGAAATAATATGAACACTTTTCCTAATAAATAGCCAGATATACACCTCTTTTAAAACAACATGTTTGCAGTGGTAATTGTGCCGCCTTAAGATCATGTGTACAACTAAGATCATTGGCTTCCTTGTTAAATGATCCGCCTTTTTTCTGCTGAAATTCGAAACGTGATACGATGCGATCTGTGAGATTGATTTCACTAACCTGACTGAATTTCAATGACGCATTGCTTTTGCAATAATAAATAGAGCGAGCAGACCCGTTTTCAATTCACAACACAGAGAAGCTGCATATAGAAGTTTCTTGCTTCAACAGTGATTGAACGGAACTCTTCTGCCTTCCTCCTGTTGTTTCAATTGGAGTCTATTAGCAAAATAGTCTAAGAAACAATTTCTGAACTGTACATTTTGACATAAAAGAAGAAAATTGGTCAGAATGGAGTCTCAGGTCCGCCAGAACTACCACCGTGACTGTGAAGCAGCTATCAACCGGATGATCAACATGGAGCTGTTTGCTTCTTACACCTATAAATCAATGGTAAGCAAACTGCAGTATTTTACCAAAAGTATGCTCTGTAAGTATGCTCAGATATATACTTGATCAATTCATTTTGTGTTGGCGGGTAACCATGGAACCTATTGCTGCTCCCCTCAGGGGCTTTGTTGCCTTGGTTGCAGCAAGTGTGAAACAAAATGCTGAATAATGTTTAGCATCATTTTCTTTTACCGTTGTGTTCACCCAGGCTCTCTATTTTTCTCGTGACGACGTGGCTCTGCCTGGCTTTGCTCATTTCTTCAAAGAAAACAGCAAGGAGGAGCATGAGCATGCTGATAAGCTGCTCTCCTTCCAGAACAAGAGAGGAGGACGCATCTTCCTCCAGGACATCAAGGTGAGCACCTGCATGTTAAAACATGAATGTAGATTGTAGACCTTTGAAATACAAAAAGCGTGTACAGTCTTGTCTCATGTACGCCCACTGTATGTGGCATTTTCATTTTATTTTGGCAAAGTTATTTCAGCCCAACAATGGGATGTTGAAGGAACTTGCAAGCTTTATAACTTCTGCAACTATATGCTTTTAATGCTTTATATTATTGCTCAAACTCATACATTTACAAAGCACTAATAACAATCTGGCCCACATGGTCTACATAGATTTGTTTGCCAGGAACTGAACACACAATGTTTGGTATTGGAGGAGCAATGATTGACCAAGTGATATTACCTTCATACCTATTTTCTGGTGCAATTGTTGTTCTCCCCCTACCTGCTACCCTAACCCTCCTTTGTTCTCTGTGTCATGTATAGAAGCCAGATCGTAATGAGTGGGGCACTGGGCTGGAGGCCATGCAGTGTGCTCTGCAATTGGAGAAAACAGTGAACCAAGCCCTGCTGGACCTGCACAAGAGTTCCTCTGACAAGGTCGACCCCCATGTAAGTAATGTCCTCCACCCCATGGTCATGCCTGTACAACCTACACTGCAATATGAATTGAAAATCATTGAGGATAACACATTTCCAACGGGGTCCTTCTAATTACATTGAAAACAGGAGACAAACAACATAGAATGCACACAGAAGACTTTGCTGGCATATATGGGTTATAAATGCAATAAACTTATTTCAACTATAACTTGACCTCTGAACTTGGCCTCTTCAGCTCTGTGATTTCCTAGAAACCCACTACCTTAATGAGCAGGTAGAGGCCATTAAGAAGCTGGGTGACTACATCTCCAACCTCACCAAGATGGACGCTGCCAACAACAAGATGGCCGAGTACCTGTTTGACAAGCACACCCTGGGATGCAAAAGCTAAATTACTTCAACACCCACAATGCTCTCCAGCTGCTTCACTGATTTTTCCTACTGACTTTTCATCTATGAAAAACAATGTTGAAGAACAGCTATAATGTGCACACCTTTGGGCTGAAAACCCCATATTAGATTTTGGATGGTATGCATCTTTTTAAAAACATCACTTAAAATTGTTGTTGTAGCTGATATTTTGGGGTAGTAGATGCTGTCAAATCCAGCACTCTCTTAGATCTCAGTACACTAAGTCTAACTGATACATTTCTTTAATAAAATATTCTGAGCTGGATTCACCGTTTGCTTTTTTGTGTTAATACAAGTGCTAGCTGCAATTATCCAAATGTAATCTATCATAAGAGGGCTTTTTTTTTGTTGTTGTAGAAATGTTAAAGACTGACAAATCTGTTGGCCTACTACAGTGGATGAGGATCATAACAAAGAAAACTAGAAAGGATATTGGTAATTACCACAGCAGCGTCTCCTTTTCCATATCTTGTAAAGGTAAAAGCATTTGCTGAAAGATGTACAGTCAGGTAAAAGAAGTATGTAGAATATATGAATATTTACATATGCAGAATATATGAATATTTCTGCTACATTTCAACCACAATCATTGATAAAGGTAACCAAAAGTAAGACATCACACATAACATTTTAACTTTGCTCTGAA
The DNA here is from genome assembly GCA_016801125.1 of Novumbra hubbsi. Taxonomy (NCBI): domain Eukaryota; kingdom Metazoa; phylum Chordata; class Actinopteri; order Esociformes; family Umbridae; genus Novumbra; species Novumbra hubbsi. The sequence continues at coordinate 160,962 of JACXGK010000075.1, forward strand.
ATGATGGGTCAAAGGTGGTTTGGCCGCAATGCCATACACCATATTAAGCAAAGAAGGAAACACTGCCATTTAAAAGAAGAAACAAATACCAACTGTAAAGCATGGAGGAATTAGCATTATGCTTTGGGGCTGCTTTTCTGTTTCAGGACCTGACCAACTTTCCATCTTTCAGTCAACCCTTTTTTCTGTCAAAAATCTAAACATAGATTTGAATTTAAAAACACAAAAGCAAAGCTAAAATGTAATGGATCATAAAGAAGAAATCAAGGTATTTGGAATGGCAGAGTAATAGCCCAGATCTCAAGCCAATTGAAATGCTGTTGGCGGACTTGAACATGACACAGTTGAATTCATACTATAGTGGGTACAAATTCCTTGCAGACAACCTAAGAGACTAATAAGACGGTTCTGGGTGTCTTCATGAAAAAAGCTAAATGAAGAAACAACTGAATTACTTAATGTAGCTCTTTTTTCAGGGTAACCAACATGTATTGAAGCTAGTGTTGTGGTTATTTTTTCCACCATGTAGAAATGCATTTCTGTTAGTTTACCGTAATCCGTCCAAAATTAACTAAACATTTCCAAAAGTCCAAAAGTTTAAAATAAAAATTGGTACCGTAAATGTAAATAGAAATGTTGCCCTTGATGATGGGTTATACTTAAAGGGGCAGCATCTTAAACCCCAAGTAATATTCAGGGTATGTGCAAATGCACTTGATGAATGAAAGAAATTCAGTTTTGTTTTTCCCTATCTTATATCACTTCTAGCCTATCATGTGTATTTTCCACACTAACAAGCCTTCTCCTCTTTCCACCCATGAGAAACCCCGTAACTCCAGAATGCTGAGTCACAAGTACAAAGCAAAAATCCTAACGAGGCAAAACCTGAAACCATTAGAATGTGATAAACTGAATATACTGCAGCTATAGACAGTCAAAAAGTCACTTCATAAGTCTCAACTAACTTTGCACATCAGCTGTACATGCAATATTTGCTTATGCTGAAAGGCAACAAAAGTGGAACATTTTGAAAGGGGTTGGAGACATTCTGTACCCGCTGCTGTATGAGGGCTGTTCCTGACTAAACAATGCTCACATGACAACTTATCTGAGTACCAAAAGTGCCATTTAAAATAAATATATAAATGTATCGTCAATACATGTCTTAATAAATACTTTTATATAGAAAAAATACGAAAAATAAAATGATATAAATCCAACTAAATGTAAGTATACACAGAAATAAATACATTACATTTGTAAAACATGCATTCATACTTAAATATTTATTTTACTTATTATTCTTTCAGTATTTATTGCCCTATTCTGTTATTTATTTCCATTATCTTTTATTTCTATAATTATTTATTTTGATAATGTTTTATTTTAGTATTTATTTGTATATTCATTTATTTCTATATTTCTTTGTCCTTTAGTTTATGAGGGGGCAGGACTTTACCAGTAAGTCATAGCAATCAAGCCCAGAGCGGCAGATGGAATCAGACGGTGAGTGCTGTTTTAGATCCTTAGGCGCTGAGAACGATCAGTCTTTATGGGTCTGGCCTGGGAATTGTGGCAATGAAATGGGTTAATTTCAGTGCCAGTGCATAGGTTCACACTCATAATTCATGCTATTGTATTTTGGACCTATGCACTCCACTCATTATCCCATCAGAAACCCCGTAAGAGACCCTTAAAGACGGGCTGTTTGTGTAGGGCTGTTCATGTCTTCTACATGGCTTAATTAAAACATCAAACATTTATCTGTTAGACATTAGCTCAGCAGCAATATTAAAACACATTCTTTTTAATGTCAAACAGCAGCAGCCTACCAAACTTTGAACCCTTTTACTGTCTGCAAAGAAAGAAGAAAGTTACTGTTCACACATGCTTCCTCCATAAACATTGTATTCTTGAATCAATCCACGTGTTATTATAGCCAACAGTTAAAAATACAATTATTTATACATTTTAATCATGGAGGATGGAGGAGTTAAATACATTATTTTAAATTGTATTGGTGTTGAGATGTCAAGTGTGATACATTTAAATCAAACAGAACACTGTGGAGTTATTACATCTTTTATTATACTGCCGTGCGATTATTTTACTCTGGTAATTGTTTGACCGCAGGGCTGCCAGCAACCAATTACTCATTGCTATCGGGCATTTGTCATGGACTGGCTGGCAGAGACCGATTGGGAACACAAATGCACGTTGCAGAACGGATGGGGCAAGGTGTCCAAAAAAACAAACCAGGAGAACAGGAAGGTAATGAGAACTAAAATTGTATTAGCATAGTATAAGTATTGAAAGGAGCAATAACGAACTGGGACAGAGGCGAGGGAAGTTTGCAAGTGACAAAACACGGGTAAATCACAAGCTAGCACAAAATAGTAAAGCGCGTACCGTAATACGGACAGGAGCAAAAAACGCGACTAGCAGAGGCGTAAACTGGCAAGGGCTGGAAAGGAGAACTGGAAGGAAATAGATTGGTGCAGATGTGGGGATGAGCAGCTGGTGTGCAGAATGAGCTGGTGGGATGTGATTAGTGGACAGCCATACTGGAGCACAGAGTCCATGTTCAAAGCAAAAGAGAAGGAAAAAACTGAAAACATGATGAAATTCCCTCACCCTCTGTAGGGTTGCGGTAGCGCTCCTCAGGACTGTAGCCCTCCCAGTCCATGAGGTATTGAAGTCCCCGGTGATGCAACAAAGCCGTTGAAAAATATAGGCGAAATGGTCGTCTATCATCCGGGGGGTAGATGGTCAGGAGCAGGTGTGGAAGAACACAGGCTTGAGCTGGGAGACATGGAATACTGGGTGGACTCGGAGAGAGGTGGGGAGCTTCAATTGGAAGGTTCCTGGGATTGAAGACCGATTCCACTTTATAGGGACTAACGTAGTGGGGGGCGAGCTTACAGGAGTCCACATTGAAGGGCAGGTGCTTAAGCAGGAGCCACACCCTTTGTACTGGAGTATAGGTGGGAGCCGGGAAGTGGCATCGGTTGGCCAGGCGCTTGGTGGAGACAGAGGTGTGGAGCAGTGCGGACCCGTTTCCTTATTCTCCTGCCATGGCACATGTGAGCCAAGGGCACTGTGACCTCTTTCTCTTGGGCTCGGAACAGGGGTGACTGGTATCCTAGGGTGCAGTGGAAAGGTGACTACCTGGAGAGCCGTTGATTAGGGTGTTATGGGCGTATTCCACCCAAGTTAGATAGGTAAGTGGCTGGCTTGGCACAGGAACTTGGTCCACAGGTATCTCATGTAGCTGGAACACGTGATTAACCAGGGTCTCATGGGACAATGTGTGCTTAAGCGAGGAAGTAGGCTGCAGAAGAAAATTGGTTGAAGATTGTTAGGACTGTGGTCATGCCATTGGGTGGAGGGAGGTCCAATGCGATGTGAGACCAGAGATTGAAGAGGGTCAGGGTACAGGCGATTGCAGGGTCAGGCTTGTGTTCTATTAGTGAGGGATTCAATCTGCCATGTGACGCCCGCCAGGAGACAGGTGGACATGGAGGTGAGAGCTGTGAGTGGTGCGGCGACCTGGCTGTAATTCCGGATGAATTTTCTGTAGAAGTTAGCTAACCCTAAGAAGCGTTGGAGATGTTTCAGGTTGCTAGGCAACAGTGCTCTGCTACAGCAACTACCTTGGCTGGGGCCATATCCATTCTCCCCTCAGAGATGATGTGGGTCAGGAAGGACACAGAGTTTGCATGAAACGCGCACTTCTCCAATTTAACAAACAACTGGTTTCGAAGGAGGCGTTCAAGGAACAACGTGTGTTCATCGAGGGAGCGGGAGAAAATCTGGATGTCATCAAGGTGCAAGAAAACAAAAGGCATAAGCATATCCTGAAGAACGTCTTTAACCAGAGACTGGAACACAGCTGAGGATGAGGATCTATAGACCATGTGCTATTATTACTGTTTACTGCTAAATAACACCCAGGCTGAAAAAAGACTATTGTTACTATTGTTATGTTACTGGCCTCATTTCATTAGGGGAAGATATTGTCATTTATATGGGGGAATAAATTCAAGTGGACCAACAAAATACTTTCCTATTATTTGTTTGTTGCATAATTGTACAAGGAAGGGCTGCATTCCGAAAGAGACCTTTGCTTCAATGGACCAAACATTCTATGCTTTTATAATTGTATTACTGATAGAACCGTCAACCATTCATGTATTTCTTTATTTTTAATATTAAACAGATTGTCAAATAATGGTTAACACATTCTTTCAACCAGCTTCATGAGTTAATCACCTGCCTTTCCTCTGCGGTCCAACTCATCCCAAACCATCTCAATTGGGTTGGGCATGGGTGATTGTGAAGGGCAGGTCATCTCAGCACCATCACTTGCCTTCTTGGCCACACAGCCCTTATTTTATTTGGGTCATTGTCCTGTTGAAAAGCAAATGATAGTCCCAGTAAGTACAAAACAGATGGGATGGTGTGTCACTGCTGTAGTAGCCATGTTGGTTGTGTGAGCCTTGAATTGTAAATAAAGGACAGACAGTGTCACGAGCAAAGGACACGCACTCAACAGACCTCCTCCTCCATGCTGTACGGTGGGAACCACACATGCAGAGATCATCTGTTCACCCATTCTGTGTCTCACTCTGTGGTTGCATTTCAAATTAGGTCTCATCAAACCAAAGGATAGATTTCTACCGCTCAAATGTCCATTTTACGTGTGTTTCTTAGCCTGTTTCAAGCATATTCTTCGGATTTGTGTCCTTCATTACTGGTGTAAGGGTTGCAGTGGTGAAGGGAAGCAAGCGCACAGACAGAAGTGTAAGTGTAAAACAAGGTTTATGGGAATCCCGGAATCCACTTCAACAACAAAACAATACTGCTCACAAAACTGCATTAACTAAACCAAAGGTTGATCTGTACACTGGCTCTTAGTAATACAAACAAAATAAATTGCTTATACAAAGCTAACTTGAACGAGTAGCACACACATAGTAATCTGCTTCCTGGCGTAAATCACAGACAATGACACTGTCATGTAGGAACTACAGTGGGGCAAAAAAGTATTTAGTCAGCCACCAATTGTGCAAGTTCTCCGATTGAAAAAGATGAGAGAGGCCTGTAATTTTTATCACTGGTACACTTCAACTATGACTGACAAAATGAGAAAAAAATCCAGAAAATCACATTGTATGATTTTTTTTTTAATTTATTAGCAAATTATGGTGGAAAATAAGTATTTGGTCACCTACAAACAAGCTAGATTTCTGGCTCTCACAGACCTGTAACTTCTCCTTTAAGATGCTCCTCTGTCCTCCACTCGTTACCTGTATTAATGCCACCTGTTTGAACTTGTTATCAGTATAAAAGACACCTGTCCCCAACCTCAAACAGTCACACTCCAAACTCCACTGTGGCCAAGACCAAAGAGCTGTCAAAGGACACCAGAAACAAAATTGTAGACCTGCACCAGGCTGGGAAGACTGAATCTGCAATAGGTAAGCAGCATGGTGTGAAGAAATCAACTGTGGGAGCAATTATTAGGAAATGGAAGACATACAAGACCACTGATAATCTCCCTCGGTCTGGGGCTCCAAGAAAAATGATCACAAGAACGGTGAGCAAAAATCCCAAAACCACACAGGGGGACCTATTGAATGACTTGCAGAGTCAAAGTAACAAAGCCTACCATCAGTAACACTCTACGCCGCCAGGGACTCAAATCCTGCAGTGCCAGACATGTCCTCCTGCTGAACCCAGTACATGTCCTGGCCCGTCTGAAGTTCGCTAGAGAGCATTTGGATGATCCAGAAGAAGATTGGGAGAATGTCATATGGTCAGATGAAACCAAAATATAACCTTTTGGTAAAAACTCAACTCGTCGTGTTTGGAGGACAAAGAATGCTAAGTTGCATCCAAAGAACACCATACCTACCTGGAAACATCATGCTTTGGGGCAAAGGGACCAGGACGACTGATCCGTGTAAAGGACAGAATGAATGGGGCCATGTATCCTGAGATTTTTTGTGAAATCTCCTTCCATTAGCTAGGGCATTGAAGATGAAACGTGGCTGGGTCTTTCAGCATGACAATGATCCCAAACACACCGCCCGGGCAATGAAGGAGTGGCTTCGTAAGAAGCATTTCAGGGTCCTGGAGTGGCCTAGTCCGTGTTGCCCAGCAACAGCCCCAAAACATCACTGCTCTAGAGGAGATCTGCATGGAGGAATGGGCCAAAATACCAGCAACAGTGTGTAACAAACTTGTGAAGAAATTTTTAAACCTCTGTCATTGCCAACAAAGGGTATACAACAAAGTATTCAGATAAACTTTTGTTATTGACCAAATAATTGTTTTCCACCATAATTTGCAATTAAATTCATAAAAGATCCTACAATGTGATTTTCAGAATTTTCTTTCCTCATTTTGTCTGTCACAGTTGTAGTGTACATATGATGAAAACTACAGGCCTCTCTCATCTTTTTCAGTGGGAGAACTTGCACAATTGGTGGCTGACTAAATACTTTTTTGCCCCGCTGTAAATACTAGGCAAGATTGCGAATGGGAGGTGTGCAACGGGCCCCCTTCACGCCACCCGGGAAGTTGTAGTCCGGTGAATCCGACCACTGTTGACCAGGGGTGGCGGCCTCGGGCATCACCGTGACAGAGCCCTCTCCATGTGCAGCTCCCGAAGCACCCCTGGGGCGACCCCGAGAGTTAGGCGCCGGACACTCCGGTCGAAGCCGATGAAAGTCAGTTATAAGGGTACGGTTGAGAATTTGACTCGCCGGCTCCCACAACCGTTCTTCCAGGCTGTAGCCCACACAATCAACGAGATACCGGATCCCGCCACGCCTGCGCCGAGAGTCCAACAGAGAACAGACCCTATACAACCAGGTTGAGGGGTGGAGGCGGTGCGTCGTGCGTCTCTGCGAGGGGACCCCAGATGACAGGCCTAAGGATTGAGACATGGAATGCGTTATGAACCTGGTATTTGGATGGAAGCTATAAGGAGTAGGTCACCTCGTTCAGCCGACTCAAGATTCTGAAGGGCCCCACGAACCGCGGACTCAGCTTCCTACAGGGCAGTCGTAATGGCAGATCCCTGGTAGACAACCATCCTTGGTCACCGGGCTGAAAGACGGGCGCGTCACTGCGCCTCCTGTCCGCCTGTTCCTTCTGTTTGGCGACTGCCCGCTGAATGTGTACATGGGCAGCGTCCCATACTGCCTCTGCTCTCCGGAACCAGTCGTCCACAGCGATCACGTTCTGATGACTCGGACGCCAGGGGGCCATGGCCGGCTGGTACCCCAACACGCACTGAAATGGAGTCAACGCAGTCGAAGAATGCCGCAAGGAGTTTTGCGCGTACTCTGCCCAAGGCACGTAACCTGCCCAATCCCCCGGCGCATTAAGGCAATAGGCTCTCAGGAGCCTTCCAAGCTCCTGATTTTGCTGCTCCACCTGCCCGTTTGCTTGCGGATGGTATCCTGAGGGTAAACTGACACTCAGCCCCAGCTGTTCCATGAAAGACCTCCAGACACGCAACGTGAATTGGGCTCCCCTGTTGGAAACAATGTCTTCCGGTATTCCGTAGTGCCTGAAGACGTGCTGAAACAAGGCTTCGGCAGTTTGTAGAGCAGTTGGCATACCCGGCCACGGAATGAAACAACAGGCCTTGGAGAATCGGTCCACCACTACCAAGATAGTGGTAAAGCCCCAGGATTCAGGTAAGTCTGTAACAAAATCTATGGACAGATGAGACCAAGGTCTTTGCGGAATAGGCAAAGGCATAAGCTTGCCGTACGGTAAAGAGCGGGGGCTCTTGCTTTGTGCACAAATGTCTCAGGACTGAATGTACGTCCTTACCTGACGGCCAAGTTCGGGCCACCAGTACTTGCGTGCAATTGCGCCAATGGTGCGGGCAATCCCTGGGTGGCCCGCAACCGGTGACGTATGCGCCCACGTGATCAGCCGATCACGGATGTCCGGCAGAACAAACGTGCGGTTTGGAGGGCAGGTATCCGGCACAGGCTGATCCACCAAGGCCCTTCTGTTGTCGTTGTCCACCGGCCACTGCACTGGCGCCACAATACAGGTCTGAGGGATGACCGTGGTGTTGTCTCTGTTGTAGGTCTCTCCCTCGTGAAGTCTCGACAGGGCGTCCAACCAGGTCTATAGGAGAGAGTGAATACAAATCTGGAAAAGAACAGAGCCCATCTGGCTTGATGAGGGTTCAACCGTTTCGCTGTTCTTATGTACTCCAGATTCTTATGGTCGGTTAAAACCAGAAACGGATGTTGTGATCCCTCCAGCCATTGTCTCCACTGTTCCAAAGCCTTTTTAACGGCCAAAAGCTCACATCCCCAACGTCATAGTTCCTTTCTGCAGGATTGAGTTTGTAAGAGAAAAAGGCACAAGCCCACTCCAGTTTCTGCTGCGTCCACCTCCACCACAAAGGCCAAGTTGGCATTACGATGTTTCAAGACGGGAGTGGAGGTGAACCTCTCCTTTAATGCTTGGAATGCTTTCTCCACCTCTTCTGACCACTGGATCCTCCAGGGGGCCCCTTTCAGCAATGAGGACAAAGGGTTGGTGACACTACTTAAATTGCGAATGAAGCGTCTGTAATAATTTGCAAACCCTAGGAATCATTGCAAAGCCTTGACATCTTGCAGAGCTGGCCACTCCCGAACCGCCCAGACCTTTTCGTCGTTCAATGTTATTCCAGCTCGACTGATGTCGTATCCCAGAAATGACACCTGTTCCTGGTGAAAAAGACACTTCTCCACCTTCACATACAGCTGATGTGCAATGCATCTCTGCAAACACTGTCCTGACGTGCCGAACGTGAGACTCATAGGAAGGGGAATAAATCAAAATATCGTTGAAATACACAACTACGTAGCGCCCGATTAAATCCCTGAACACTTCGTTCACGAATGCCTGAAAAACAGAGGGAGCGTTAGACAGTCCGAACGGCATAACCCTACAGGTGTACGGCATGTACCCCTACAGGGCATTCATAATGCCCTGTAGGGGTAAAAAAGGCAGTTTTCCACTCATCCCCCTCTCTTATCCGCACCAGATTGTAAGCACTGCGTAGCTCTAACTTGATAAAGAGACAAGCCCATGCAATTGTTCAACGCTAGCTTCGATAAGAATGGCATTGCAAATAAATTGGTCCAACCCCATATCATCGTCCCTACAGGCCAATTCTTGTTGTACGTCCATCCACAAGCCCTGCCAAAAATTTACGTTTAAAACCATTAAAGCAATCATTCCAACCACTACCCGCAGCTAAATTCCTGAATTGAAGGGCATACTCTGCGGTGGTTTGAGCCCCCTGCCGTAATTGCAACAACGTTTCTGCAGCACAGATGCCTTCTCAGGAATGATCAAACAGCTCGCAACAATGCCTTGAATTCCTCGTAGCTTTGTAATGCTGGATGTCCCCGTTCCCAGACGGCAGTGGCCCACTCCGCTGCTCGTCCTGACAGGCTGGATCTGTACACTGGCTCTCAGTAATACCAACAAAAGAAATCGCTTATACAAAGATAACTTGAGCGAGTAGCACACACATAGTGAACCTGGGTTTATTTGAGTTGTTCAGTTAATTGCTAATTTCCGAGGATGGTAGCTCTAAGGAACTTATCTTCTGGGGTAGAGGTCACTCTGGCTCATCCTTTCCTTGGCTGTCCTCATGAGAGTGAGTTCCCATCATGGCTCATACAAACATTTATTTACTCCTGTGCACCACATTTTTGTGCCAAAGGAGAAGCCATATTCTAATATCAGGTAAGCATGTTTCATCAGGTAAATACTATGTACACTGAGAATTTCATATTTTAAATAGAAAAGTATATGTAAACACATGCTCTGTATGTTTTCTGCAATAATTACTAATAATTGTGTCTAAGCTCTAACATGACTTAATTCTTTTTTCACAGTAAAAAATGCTTCCTCAAAAATAAATCAAAATTTGAAATTAGAAAAGTACATTGGCGTATTGGTGCCTTCAAAAAGCATGCTGCCTGTAGCCTACCTGATTTTTTTGGTTTGCATAGGTAGTTCTTTAAAAAAATCTAAACGTTATCAGACTCTGGATATGATGGCCAAGTAGATACATAATATGTCTAGTCCATAGGGCAAATCATTTGACAAAAACCTGATTTCATTTTTAGTAGTCACATGTCTATTCTCATTTCATCCTTCTTATGGGGCTTCCACTATCTATTATGGCTGTTTCCATAGTCCCAGAGCCGGTCTGATTCCTTGAGTCTCTAGAATGCTGTGTCACAATGACTAGGAAGAAATGCAGAAAGGGCAAAACCTGTGACACTTGAGAATGAGAATACATAAGCACTTTTCCTGAACACTGCTTAGATGAGATGTTACCTGACACCATGGAAAATAGTTTCAACTTGACGTTGCCTCATCTAATTCTGAGCTTTATGAACACTGGCAAACATAACTCATTCAAATTCACTTTTGAACTTGTATAAGTTAATTCTGTTGTTAAATGATATGATTTTGTTTACTACAGGTGACTACAGGAGATATGGCCGAGATCATTGGCTGCCTTCACCAAATGATCCGCCCATTTCCAACTGAAATCCAAACATGCTTGGGTGCACACTGTGAAAACAATTAAACTTACCTGACTGGATTTCAATGACGCACTGCTTTTGGAACATTAAATAGAGCGAGCAAAACACCTTCCCCATCACTACACCAGGAAGACGCATCAAAGAAGTTCTTGCTTCAACAGTGATTGAACGGAACTCTTCTGTCTTTGTCCTACTTGAATCGTTCATTTTAATATTAAAGAAGATAATGGAGTCTCAGATCCGCCAGAACTACCACCGTGACTGCGAAGCAGCCATCAACCGGATGATCAACATGGAGATGTATGCCTCCTACACCTACACATCAATGGTAAGCACAGTTAGTAGGTCAAAGAAGAATATTGTTCTACTTCCTAGTATTATGTATTATAATGTCCTGCTTTCTATCATTTCATTCAAAAAGCAAAGAAGTCTCTACCTAGGACATATAACATCTTTCTTGTTTAATGCATGATGGCATGTCACCAAGAATTGTATGGACCCCAGGGGCTTAGTTGAATTTGTTGCCACAACAAGAAGGTAATGTTTGCCATGTTTTTTCTAAAGCTACTATTTTATCCTACAAGGCATTCTATTTCTCCCGTGATGACGTGGCTCTGCCTGGCTTCGCTAATTTCTTCAAAGAAAACAGCAAGGAGGAGCATGAGCATGCTGACAAGCTGCTCTCCTTCCAGAACAAGAGAGGAGGACGCATCTTCCTCCAGGACATCAAGGTGAGCACTTGGGTGTTGAAACTGATGTTTGCGTGATAAACTGTTAAAATACATAATAAAAGTTTACTTTTCTTTTTTGATTTTTTTTTTTTTTTTAAGTTTTTACATTTGTATTGGAAGCACCATGGACTACTGACTGATTTTGATTATTGACTTAATTTGCATTGTGCTAATTGTCAAAGGGGATGAATACAATTGTCACTGTGAAAACGTGTTCCATCTATCCTGTGTAGAAGCCTGATCGTGATGAGTGGGGCAGTGGTCTGGAGGCCATGCAGTGTGCTCTGAAGTTGGAGAAAACTGTGAACCAGGCCCTGCTGGACTTGCACAACATTTCTTCTGACAAGGTTGACGCCCATGTAAGTAATGTCCTTCATCCCGTGGTCACACCTGTAAGAAATAACTTAAACTCTGTTAAAGCAGGAACAAATGCATTATTTAGGCTAAATAACAGGCAAAGTAAAGATGTAAACATAACCCTAACCCTTTCCTGGCAGACTTACACAAGACGTAACAAAAAACAATGACCAGATGACATTTGAGTCATATCCAGATTAGATATCATACACCTCCTCAGGGCTGGCCTGCCATTACGCAAGAGTAGGCAGCCGTCTAGGGCAGCATTTTGACAATGGGCTTGCTCCCTCCAGCCTGACAATTGTCTGTCTCCCTCCAGCCTGACAATTGTCTGTCTCCCTCCAGCCTGACAATTGTCTGTCTCCCTCCAGCCTGACAATTGTCTGTCTCCCTTCAGCCTGACAATTGTCTGTCTCCCTCCAGCCTGACAATTGTCTGTATCATTCCAGTGTGACAATTGGCTGACTCCCTCCCTCCAGTCCCTCACTAAATTTGCACTTGTGTCATAGTTCACTCCCACTGTGCTTGGTAGCTAGAGGCCACATTTTTGAGTGAAGAAGAGAAGCGTTAAATTCAAGAGACCACTGCAAACTGATCCCTTCTGTTCCTCACTCATAACTTTCCTTTTGAACTTTTTTGGAAAAGAAATAAAAAGGTGTCTCTTATTTTTTTTCCAGAGCTGTAGGTGGAGGCTAAATGAATTAATGCTTAAACTGATGATGGACAAGTTGAATTTGAAACATAATGTAAATAAACTAAATTTGGTAAAGCTGGGTCATTGACATAAACCATTTTTTACGTTTCTCCAGCAAAACAAGGCCTGCCATTCATTTTTGAAAGCACTTTTTTACGATCAAACGATACATGGGCTACATTGGGATTGGCTTAGAATATTATATTGACTCTAGTCTGACCTCTACAGCTCTGTGACTTCCTGGAGACCCACTACCTCAATGAGCAGGTGGAGGCTATCAAGAAGCTGGGTGACTACATCACCAACCTCACCAAGATGGACGCCGCCAACAACAGAATGGCAGAGTACCTGTTTGACAAGCACACCCTGGGCAGCCAGAGCTAAACCACATCCCCCAACACAGACCACAGACTTCCAAATGTCTCTCTGGACTTTCCAGCAGGCTTTTCATCTATTAAAACATGAGGCAATGTGCCTGATAGAACAATCATAGTTGTTGTTGCTGATGTTATGGAGAACCTGATGTTGTAGAACTGTATTCCAAAGCTTTGAGCATCCCAGTACAATATGTCTAACGGAAAAAAAGATGAATAAAACGTTCTGAGCTGGATTCACTGTCTGCTGTTGTGAGATAATGCAAAATCTCCCTCATGCAAAGGTGAGGCTGAAGCTATTTTGTTAACTTTTTGCATGCGGGTGTTCAGTAGCCAGATAGCTAGATAATGGGACAAGTTCATTTTGTACACAGGCCAGTACACAGCTAGACACCGGATACAGCTGGTGTGACTGCAACCACACTTTACAGTTTTCATGAATATTTTAGCTATTTCAGTTTACATATACTGTATATAATATTGGCTATATACCAAACCACCTCATGCCTTATTGCTATACGGTGCTGTGGTATATGGTCAATATTCCACAAAAAAGAGCTGTTCTTAGGCACCACACATTGCGGAGTGCATACCATCAACCCAGATATGCCTTATTGCAGATATTAACCGGTTAATAACTGTATAACTGAGGTACCATTCAGAGGCACTATTACACTTACTTTTATAATATTGAAATACTTTCTTCATATTTTTCTGAATTACTGCCAAGTAGACTTACCCATTGCTATAGTAAATTGGTGCATGAATGTAAACACAGTAAGTGGTGTTAAAACAGTAAGTAGATAAAATAACACAGTAAGTTAAAAAATAAAAATAACAGTAAATAGAACTTGTGCAAGACATTTCCTGTGTAGTTTTATATAGTGCAATGTGCAAGTCCAAAGAAGAAGTGCATTAATGTAAAAATTAAGTTTAGTTAGGGGTGGAGGAAGAGAGTGTCAGTGGGGGGTCACCTGGCCTTGTTTATGTGGCCAGCTGTCGATGGGTAGAAACTGTTCTAGTGGGGTGAGGTACTGGTCCTTATCAACCGTAGCCTCCGGCCGGAGGGGGTTGACTAAAACAGTTTGTGTCCAGGGTGGGAGGGGTCAGCCACAATCTTTCCTGCATGCCTCAGGGTCCTGGTGGCGTACATGTCCTCGAGGGATGGCAGATTGCCGCCAGTCACCTTCTCAGCAGACCAAAATATACCCTACAGTCTGCCCTTGTCTTTGGCAGTGGCAGCAGCGTACCAGATGGTGATGAAGGTGGTGAGGATGGACTCTATGATGGCTGTGAGACGACAACATCATTGTCTTTGGCAGGTTGAACTTCTTCAGCTGATGCAAAAAGTACATCCTCTGTGTGCTTATTGGTGATGGAGCTAGTGTTTTGCTTCCAATTGAGGTCCTGGGTGATGATGATGCCCAGGAAGCGAAAAGACTCTGATGACTGATGACTGAGGAGTCACACAGGTTAATGGGGGCGGGTGGGGCTGGGTCCTTTCTAAAATCCACAACCATCTCAACAGTCTTCAGAGCATTGAGCATCAGATTGTTCTGCCTGCATCAATTCACCAGGTGGTCAGTGTCCCACCAGAGATAAGCCCAATGAGGATGGTGTCATCCCTGAAATTCAGGAGCTTAATGGATTGATGACTGGAAGTGCAGCTGTTGGTGTACAGGGAGAAGAGCAGTTGGGAAAGGACGCAGCCTTGAGTGGATCCGGTGCTGATGGACCGGGAGTCAGAGACCTGTTTCACTAGCTTCACGCATTGCCTCCTGTCAGACATGGAGGTCTGTGATTCACCTGCAGGTGGATTCAGGCACTCGCAACTATTTCACAGTAAAATAGAATTACAATGGACGAGAAACAAAAGGGAAGGGAGCTGCTCGCAAAAGAAAAATCTAATCTAGTGGATGGAGAAAGATGAGAAATGTACAGATTTCTTATTAAATCAGCAGCATAGAAATGCAACAAAAAATATCACGAAAATGGTTACAATGGATGGAACGACACTCCTGACAATATCTTAAGAGAGACAACCAAATATTTTGAAGAAATATATTCTCTGCAGCCTCCGCTACTCCTACTTGATGAGGATAATTGTAAATTGACAAATGCACAAAAAGAACAAGGTAATGGGAAAATTACATTAAAGAATCTTCTGGAGGTCAGATCATTTCAGACTGGAAAGTCACCAGGGCTTGATAGTATTCCTACAGAGGTTTTTCTCACCTTCTTTGAGGAGCTGAAGGTCCCACTGTTGGCCTGTTTTAACTACTTATTTCAGAAAGGTTCAATATCTCAAACTCAGCAAGAAGGCATAATATCCTTGTTACTCAAACAGGACCTGGATGGAAAGTATAAAGACCCCACACATTTAAAAAACTGGAGGCCTCTTACACTACAATGCTGTGATGCCAAGATCTTAGCAACATGTATAGCCCTTAGAATAAAAAGGTAATAAACAAAATCATACATCCCGATCAAACAGGTTTTATCCATGGCAGGTATATTGACGACAAGTTACGTCAAAAACTGGAAATAATAGAACAATATGAATATTAAAATAGACTGGGCCTGTTATTTTTTATGATTTTGAAAGGCTTTTTATAAAGTGCAACTCGATTTCATACATAAATGAGCCATTGTAACTTTGGTGAATCTATTATACAGTGGGTGAAAGTGTTGTATAGTAACCCAAAATGTAGAATTGTAAATAATGGATTTATGCCCAATAGTTTTAGATTGTTTAGAAGTGTAAAGCAAGGATGTCCATTATCCCCTCATTATAGCCATTACATTACTAGCTAGCAAAATCAGAACAATTAATAACATTAAGGGATTAGAAATCCAGGGTTTAAAACAAGGGTCTCCATGTATGCAGACGATTCAAGTCTCCAAGCATGGAATCTTATCATCTTATCTTATCGTCTTATCAATGATCTGGATCACATTTCAAATCTATCTGGATTGAAACCCAATTATTAAAAGTGTACAATATTACGCATTGTAAGTTTAAAAGGTTCAAACTTTAAACTACCTAGTGAACTTCCTATAGCTTGGGCTGATGGGGAAGTAGATGTCCTGTGTGACGGTGAGCATCCAAAAGAGGGAACAAGGTGCAGGTTTCGATGTACAAGTCTTTTTATTAGTAGCGATCCCAAAAACTAAATGCACGATAACATTGTGAACGTATATTATAACAACGACTCAACATGGGTCTAAATGTCACTGTAACATGAAACAACAACGCAGACTGAACAGGACACACACTGGCATACTTATACAGAGACAACGAGTAACAGGTGTGTGCAATCAGGGGATGCGTTAGTGGAGACATGGGACAACACAAACATTGAACATCAAAGGTGGGGGCAGGGGAACGGTGGCAGATAGGAACTAATGCCGTAGAACGCCGGACCCTGCCCGGACGAGGAGGGGGCACGTTCCCCAAAGGAGACTTGACATCCTGGGGATCCACATATTGAGAAAATTAACAGATCTCACATCTAATAATTTCGATAGAAAAAGTAATAGACTTGATCAAATAATGAAGCCTTGGACAGAAATGCATCTCTCAATCAATGGCAAAGTAGCTCTAGTTAACTCTCTGGTCATTTCACAGATAAAGTAAAACGGGCATATCTATATAATGACTACGAGATGGGCGGTGTGTTGTGGTAATATTAACAATTGGATGTATTAATTGATCATACACTGCTTACATGTCCAACTCTGTTGTTGGGGTCATAAAGCTAGGAGAGAGGATCTGGTCTGTGTTTGTTGGTGACATCTATCTGTATGCTAAATCCTGTAAATACACTGTGCCCATCTGTTCTCCTTATCTCCTCTGTTCATTGATCTATAGGAATTTGGCCATGAGGGGGTGATACTTCCTCCCTGAGTGGGGGCTATTGGGGCACCTGGATAAACACAGGACAGGGGGAGAACAGATTGGGGTCAGGAAGGGAACATTGTTTTGATACACCCCTAGACTGGATTATACCAAGTGGATATGCAAATAACCAGAGTGTATAAGAATGTATGTAACTTTGGATTTGGCAGAGATGCTTCCCTGTCATTCTGGGTGATAGGGAACCAGTGTCACAACTCAGGGAGTGGACCCAAGTGCAGACGATGACGGGTGGATATGACAGGGGTCCCGAAGGCTGAACAGCAGGCTGGGGTAATCGTAGTCGGGCAGGCAGAGGTTCGGTACACGGGCAGACTCGGTTGTAGTACAGACGTACGGTAGATGGGAGCAATGGTCGAGATGGCAGGCAGAGGTTCAGTACACGGGCAGGCTCGGTTGTAGTACAGACGGACGGTAGACGGGAGCAATGGTCGAGATGGCAGGCAGAGGTTCGGTACACGGACAATCGAACTAGGAACAGACCAGAACAGAACCGGGAATACAAGGGGGCGGATCGACTTGACGTAACACACAAGACGAACTGGCAACAGGAACAAGGAGACACCAGGGATATATACACCAGGACTGATGAGAACATGGGAGACACCTGGTGGGGGCGGAGACGACATGAGGTAAGACAGGTGTATGGTATCAGGGTGTGACAGAACCCCCTCACCTAGGGGCGCCACCCGGCGACCTACCTGGGACCACACCTGGTTGACCGGGATGGCGGCGGCGAAAATCGGCTATGAGGGCTGGGTCCAAGATG